>JASANF010018697.1:0-23681 GCA_030248245.1 Trissonchulus sp. WLG1_4 | reverse complement strand
CAAGGGCCCCCCTTTGGCTTCTATGGTCCGGCCGAAAAAATTTTCTGATACGTCTCTAATTGACCAAATTTGGCCTAAAAATCAAAAATTTTCCCTATTTTTTTTTCTAGGGGCTGCCGCCCCCAGACCCCTGCAACACTGTGGCTTACTAGTCCTTGTTATTATCTTTCTTCCTATGCATGTATACACTAGTACCTTATGCTGCATTTGCTTCCAGGGCTGGAACAGCCGGAATGTCCAGGGGTTACCTGCCTCTACTCCCAGCACATTTAGCGCAATGATAATTGCACTGTGTAACGAGATAAGATGAAGTGCTTATTATTTATGTGCATTCGGATTGCTCCGCTGAACTTACTCTTGGGGAGAGGGCGGGCCCAGGTCAAAAATTATTTAAAGTTCTCCAATTTTGCTTATTTTCACGTACTATGTTACTCCCCCAAGGCACCTCTACCTCAGATAAGAACCATTAAGCTCGAAGGTGCACTTTTGGTTCAGTGCGTTTGTCAGTGTATTTACATAGGCAAAAGTACGCCAAAACCTAAAAGTAGCAATTATTTGGACAGTTCTAACACAAACCACATCAAGCCAATATTGGCATAGTAGTAGCCCACATGTATGCACAAAATCGTATGATCCGGTTTTTTGATATTATTTAAATCGAAAATCGAGGGCAAAATCTGAAAAGATGGTCGTTTTTTTGGGCCCGCTAAATTTGAGTGATTTTATATTTGCGTCACTGCTCATACACAGGAAAACCAATAGTGTGAAAAATGTCCAAAACGAGTGAGAAAATTTTTAACTTTCTCACTGTATTCGCACGTTCAAACACAGTGCGAAAAATGTGAGAAAATGTCTCACTTGTTTAGGACGTTTTTCGGATGGTCAGTAGCCAGAAACAATTTTCTCACTGGATTCTCACATTCGAAAATCGTCCAAAAAATTTCGGATGAAATTCTCACTGAATTCTCACTTTTTTACCACGTCAAAAACGAGTGAGAAAGGAGTGATAAAATTATCTCACTTCTTTCTCACTATTTTCGCACTCTACACTGAAGTCTGCAGTAGTGGGAAAAGAGTGAGAAAAGTTTCGCACTCGTTTTGCAGTCTTTTGTTACTCTACGCTGAAGCCGAAACGAGTGAGAAATAAGTGAGAAAAGTTTCTCACTCGTTTCGCACTCTTTTCCCACTCTTCCCGGCTGTGCTTCAAAGTAAGAAACTAGTGCGAAACGAGTGAGAAATTTTCTGGCTGCTCGTTTCGCACTGTTGTTACACTTATTTAACACTGTTTTCTCACTGATTTCGAACTCTTTTCTCACTATTTTTGGATGGTGAAACCAGTGATAAACATTTCACACAATCAAATTCTTCTTGTGTCTCTCTGTTGCTATTTACACGTGGCTGCTGTCTTTTTAACTTAAACAAGAGCTTTTTTACCTTTAATTGAAGTTATTGCCGCTATTAGCATTTTAGCAACTTGGTATAAATATACCTGGTAAGTTTATCAATTTTTCGTTTATGTTATACCTTAGTTTAATGTTGTAGACTTCATGATTACGCTAGTGCGTAAACCTACAAAAGGGTAATTATATGCTTCGGTATATGCTTCAGCTCCACGAATCACTGTTTTGTTAGTAGTATAGTAATTGGTAGTTGTGCGCACTGCGCCAATACACAATTTAGCTAAATATTGCCAATGTACAATATGTATATATGTATTCAGAAAATACTGATGCAACGATATATGACATACGTATGTACGTAACGTATATACCAATATTGATACCGACAAACCAAGTATCGACTGATTCATGTAACAAAATCTATATCTAATCGACAAACCACAAGAATGCAATAGGGCATAAATTTCGTGAGAAAATAGTGAGATAATAGTGTGAGAAGAGTGAGAAAATAGTGAGAAAAAAGTGAGAATTTGTTCAGCGCTGTCTCGCTGGAGTGAAAAAAGAGTGAAAAAGTAGTGTGAAAAGAGTGAGAAAATAGTGCGAATTGAGTGAGAAAACAGTGAAAAATCAGTGTGAATTGAGTGATAAAATAGTGAGAAAACAGTGAGAATTATTACTGCGCTGACTAGCTAGAGTGAGAAAAGAGTGTGAAAGCAGTGATAAAAGAGTGTTAATAGAGTGAGAATAGAGTGCGAAAAGAGTGAGAATTTGCTTCCGACTATTTTTTTCACTGGTTTCGGATGCGTGCGAAAAGAGTGAGAAAAAGTCAGAATTTAGTGATAAAAAGTGTGAAACGGGTGAGAAACGAGTGAGAAACGAGTGCAACTTTGCTCTCCGAATCCAGTGAGAAATTTTTCTCACTCTTTTTGCACCCTTTTCGGATGCACCTTTTTCTTCCTGTGTCAGGCCATGGGGAAAAATTTAAAAAAAACATGGATCATAGAGGTTGAGATATGACGTTAGGCTATAGAATCATGTAATCAGCTTCGTCAGTATTAACAAAAAATGAAACGTTTTGTGAAAATAGAATTTTTTTGGAGCCCATAGTAGAAAATTGGCAAAAGCATTGGTTTCATTTTTTACATCTGCGATGCGCCTTAACTAGGGCTATATTACTATATTGTGTGCTAATTTGAAGAGAATCGCAGAACCTAAAATTTTCACTTATAAAGGTAGCCCCCCCCCCTTAAGGTGGCGCTCCTGAAATGTGGGTTTTGGCCGATATTTTGAAAACGCGCACAAATAAACATGTATCGTAAGAACAAAAGTTGTTCAGAATTGAATTTCCTTTAATTTGATGCCCATATCACATGAAAAATTTTTTGAAAATTTTTGAGCTTTTTTCAGCAAGAAAAATAGATTTTCACGGAAATAGCTTTACAAGCCAGTGCATTTACACGTACATATGTAATGATTTTGGAAGATTGAAAAACACTCGCAGCTGTGTTTTGCTTGAACATACTTTAAGGCCGTGTTTACATTGAGCTTTTTTTCACCTGCTCGAGCAGCTGAAAAAAAGCTGCAGCTTTTTTTCGACGTTTCTGGCATTTTTTCAGCTGCTCGAGCAGCTGGAAAAAAGCTGGAGCAGCTGAAAAAAAGCCGGAGCAGCTGAAAAAATGCGGGAACTGCAGCGTTGTCATAGCAACGGAGCAGCTAGTCTATAGTGACCGCCATACTTATCCGCTTTTTTTCAGCTGCTCCAGCATTTTTTCAGCTGCTCCAGCTTTTTTTCAGCTGCTCGAGCTCACTCACTCTACGGTGAATGCTAATTTGTATCAATCAACTTCATTTTTTGTGTTTGGGCATACTTTTACACCAGCTTGCCATTGGGCATCGAAAATTGACCGCAGACTGTCGTTTTTTGAAAAGTCACATTTCAGGAGCGCCACCTTAATCAGCATACGGCTGTAAGTATGAATCAGCCCTGACACATTTTGTGACTTCAGTGTGGTAGCCCCCTGAAAAGTATTTTTGTACTAACTAACACTTGTTAAGGGGGTAGTGTCGCGAAAGCAGTCGATTTTGCGTAACTGTAAAACGTTTTTAGAAAAAGATATGACATCGTTCTTTATATATTTTGAAAATATATGTTGAGGCAAGTATTTTCACCAAGTTTCATCAAAATTGATGCAGTATACTGGTTGCAGTGAGGTCGCGAAGTCGGAAAAATGACGTTTTAAAAACCTATTCACATTCGATTTTTTCGTCACAATTATCAACTTATTTGTTTAGTTTGTTTACACGGATTAAAAGGACATATGTTGTAGTTTATGCACACAAAATTTAGTGCAAATTGCTTGAGTGGTTGCGGAGTAATACCTGTGTGAACTGTGAAACTGTGCGTAAACAGTGAAGTACTCACAGCAATAATGCTAAATTGTGAAAAATTTAGACGCTTATTTTAAAATCAAAAGAAAATCGAACCTTCATTTTTCTTTTTTCTTATTTGTGGCAAAAAACTGTGCGTCGACACGTTATGTGTGCTTCACAAGCTGGCCAATCTGATATCTGGCTGAATTAGTTGAATTATCATGTCCTTATTGTGTAGTGTCTGGCTTACAATCGGCGATTGGTTCAAGATATTGGTAGATATTGGTAGTCTACTGTCTGGCAGTACTTATTTAACACAGAATAGCATTGGACTAGTTTCTCAGTGAACGTACAAGTTCAAAGCAAAAAGATCTCTTTTTGCAGCCTATGAGCAAAACTGCTTTCGCGACACTACCCCCTTAACTCAATTGTTCCACACTTTTTTGACATTCTATATTCAAATACAGTAAGTGTGTAATGTCAACCACTTCATTTCGCCAAAGTTCGGGTTCGGGTTCGGGTGGTTCGGGTACGAATGGTTCGGGTTCGGGTTCGGGTACGATTCGAAAAAAATCCCAACACTAATCAGGGGCCGTATTCTCAAAATTACCTGCAGGTAAAATTAGGCTAACTTTAGCCACAGGTAAGGTGAAGGTAAAGTTGATTCTGTGGGTAAAAATTTGCACAATACATTAACTTTAGCTGCGAAACAAGATAAAGCACTTTTCTGGACCGAATATTAAGGATAACTTTAGCTATCACATTGGCTTTAAGCAGTTTGAGAATACGACTTTACCTTCACTTTACCTGTGGGTAAAGTTAGCCTAACTTTACCTGCAGCTAATTTTGAGAATACGGCCCCAGTTTAACACGTTTTTCGCATTAAATTTGCACAAATTTAACACATTTTTAACTTGTGTTAAAAACATGTTAAATTTATGCTAAAACTTTTAGCATAGATTTAACATCTTTTTCGTATGTTTTTAGAATATGCGAAAAAAATGCAAAAAAACATGTTAAAATCATGCTAAACTTTTTAGCATACTTTTAGCATGTTTTTAACATATGTTAAAATCATCTTAATTTTGAGCGAATTTGATGCGAAAAACATGTTAAAAGATGTTAAAACCATGTTAATAACATGTTAAAATATGTTAAAAACATGTTAAAAGCATGTTAATTGAAAGTGCAAAAAACATGTTAAAAACATTCAAACACTTTCTTCCTGTGTGTATACAACGTATTTTTCCGGTTTGTTAGTGATCCATGGGTCAATTTTTGGCGATTTTTTTATCTAAGTATATAAGTTAAAAGTTGGAAATATAATCAATTTCGCCAAAACATCCGCTTTGTCAAAAATTCTATGTAAAAAGTCAGACAGCTATTTTTTTCCACAAAAATACGAACATTTAGCAGAAACGATAACGCTCACATAACAAACTTTGACTCCGTGAACACGATAAAGGTAAAATTATCCCAATCGACCATGTACTTACAAAGTTATAGTCATTTCAACTTGGGTGACAAGGGCTGTCCTTAGGGCGTGTTTACATTGAGCTTTTTTTCAGCTGCTCGAGCAGCTGAAAAAAGCTGCAGCTTTTTTTCAACTGCTGGAGCAGCTGGAAAAAAGCTGGAGCAGCTGAAAAAAAAAGCCGGAAATGGCGAAAAAAAGCTCAATGTAAACACGGCCTTATATGTACATGTACAGTACTGTGCAAAAAAAAGTTCCCTCTTCGTCGGCGTACGACGAGCTTCGTCGTTCGCGAAAAGTGACGAACGTTGGCCGGAAAGTGACGAAGCAAAATTTTTGTGTTTATTGCAGCATGTACATAAAATATAATAAGTATAATCATTGTTCACAATTATGAAACAAGCATATGACGTTTGGAAATCTCGAGATATGCATAGATATGCAGGCCGGTGCATCGTGCATCTTCGGCGGAGGGGGGAATTCAATTTCAAACACATATTTTTCAGCGTAAAACATGTTTTTATAGGTTTCCGCATGCGCTGAGTTCATTTTTGGCAGTTTCCAAGCGAAAAAATGTTGATTTACACCTTTTCCAAAAAATTCAAATTTTGTCGAAAATCTCAATTTTTCGTCATATTGGGGCTAACTCTCGCAAAATAAGACCAGCTCGCTCATTATATCAGTCTCAAATTTTATGAGCATATATTAATACATAATAATATATTTTATTAAGCTTCGTTTGCTACATATCTTGCATATTCTGGCCAAAAAATGTTGATTTTTTCAATTATCAAATGGGCGAAATGAACTCACTTAAGGGGGTAGTGTCGCGAAAGCAGTCGATTTTGCGCGACTGTAAAACTTGTTCAGTAAAATGTTAGAAATTGTTCTTTCTATATTTTAAAAATCTACCAAAAGGCAAATTATTTTGCCAAGTTTCAGCAAAATTGGTGCAGCATATAGTTTGCAATAATGTCTCAAAGTCGGAAAAATGACGAAAAAAAAGCCTATTCACATTCCATTTTTTAGTCACATTTATCAATTTTTCTGTTTAGTTCTTTTACACAGACTAATAGCACATATGTTGTAGTTTATGCACGCAAAATTTAGTGCAGATTACTGTAGCGGCTGTGGAGTAATACTAGTTTGAACTGTGAAGGTGTACTTAAACTGTAAAATAGTAGCAGCAATAATGATAAATTGTGGAAAATCTAGACGCTTATTTTCAAATCAGAAGAAAAACGAACCTTCAATTTTCTTTTTTCTTATTTGTCGCAAAAAATTGTGCGTCCACACATTATGTGTACTTCACAAGCTGGCCAATCTGATATCTGGCTTGATTTTTCGAACTTTTGTGTCCCTATTGTGTGATGTCTGGCTTACAAATGACGATTGGTCCAAGATATTTGTCAATATTGATAGTGTGACGTCTGGCAGTAATTATTTGATACCATACAGCGTTGGACTAGCTTCTCATTGCATGTACTACTTCAAAACAAAAAGTTCTATTTTCACAGCCTATGAGCAAAACTGCTTTCGCGACACTACCCCCTTAAGGGGGCGCTCCGGGAATCAGGGGTTACATCGAAAATTTGCAAAAAAGTTGGCAAATGTCAACCATTACTATACATTTATGCAGTATGGCACAAAAGAACACTGGAGGCAAAATTTCAAATCACGTGATCATGTCACGTGACTCCCAGAGCACCAAACGTGAGTGAATTTTCGGCAAACGATAACTCTGGTTATACTTTGCGTATAGTCACACTTTATATACCAAAATGTAGCTTATGTGCTTTTCTAGTTGAACATTATTTTTGTTTTCAACATTTATGTCGGGTTTGGATGAAAAATGTCATCATGTGTTTTCGAAGTCGAACTCTGAGCAGTAAAATTCATATTAAAAAAATTCTAAGCTTTATTTTAAAAAACTAAAAAATTGTTCAACTGCGCAGAGCCTAAGGCTATAATTGTGCAAAATTTTGTAGAAAAATATCCCACCAGCATTTTATAATCGAATGCCGAAAAATTGGTTTTGTATTCACACAGCCTATATTTGGGGCAGCTGCTTCTGAAAATTGTTTCTTGTGCAATTTTTTTGCACAAAACGCAATAAAATTGTTTCAATTTTTCATTACGACTAACAAAGGTGACGTATCGTCTGTTTGGAAAACCTCAAAAAGCGTTGATCCACTGGCTTACTTGCTGAATTTGTGTAAAAGTCGAATAAAATCAGTAAATTGTGAAATTTTTTCCAAATTTTTTGCTATGGAGATATACACGTCAAAACATCAGAAATAGTATTTTGGGCAACTTTCCTTCAAGAATGATAGGTCATTTTGGCTGTTTTTAAAAAATACGGCCCAAATCGATTCCCGGAGCGCCCCCTTAAGGGGGTAATT
The DNA here is from genome assembly GCA_030248245.1 of Trissonchulus sp. WLG1_4. Lineage (NCBI taxonomy): Eukaryota > Metazoa > Nematoda > Enoplea > Enoplida > Ironidae > Trissonchulus > Trissonchulus sp. WLG1_4. Next base: position 16,038 of record JASANF010018697.1, on the reverse strand, counting down.
GCGTTTTTAGGTGTTTTTTTGAGACACCATAGCTCAGCGTTTACAAATTCAAATCACAAGCGGTCTTTTGCATTAGGAAGAACAATATTTTTCCTAAATGTATGCCATGCATTGAAATTTTACCTGTGATTTTGTTTCCAATATAAGCCACTAAAGAAAGGTCCTTTCCAAAATATTACAATTTTTTTCAAAAAGTTTGCGCCACAGCTCTGAATCATACGATTACCTGTTGGGGCTGAAAGTTGGTAAGGTTTTTGACATGTTTAAAATCCCCAGGCATGTCCCCCACTTTTTTAATAACTAGTCAATTTACTGAAAAAATAGCTGAAAAGCAAACGCACCGAAAATTTAAGATATTTTCTTGTAATTAAAACCCTCTAAAAATGTCCACAGGTGAAATTTCGAAAAAGTGAGAGACATGCCTGGGGATTTTGACCTCTACAGTACTGTCCCAAAAATTCATGCTCAGGCGTCACTTATAACTTGAGTACTGGTGGCGCAAAGTTTACATAGAAATCACAAAAACCTCGAAAACGCAACTACCACCTTAAATGAATTTAAAATTAAAAATTTTATATTTTTTTGCGCAACAGGTGGCTATTAAACATTTTTCCCCACAAAAATATCACATTTGAGGCATAAATACGGCGTTATAATAAATTTTAATGTCTCAAAGTCTAGTTCAAAACTTCCCTAATGCTCAGAGCCAAGCTCACGCTAACGGACAATTTCGGTTTTGAAGTTCAGCTTGATTCATTATTCCACAGTAGCAAATGTCCTTTTATCTGATGCGGGGATCTAAGACTAACTAGTTGCTCACCCACAACTGAGTCTAAGCGTGAGCACTAAGCCTCAGCCTAAGCACTAAGCCTAAGCCTGATGAGCTCTGAGTCTAAGCGCTAAGCCTATGCCTGAGGCCTAATTTGAAGGAAAAAAATCTGCTAAGAAGCATCAAAAATAACTTCACTGCACTAGAAAACCTCAATTAGCTTCATAAAAAATTTCATTCATTTCATTTAAAAAATATCGCAGATATAGCCCGAATTTTGTACTGAACCTTACTTGCGCTCTAACGCTTCAATCAGCCTGATCCTGGTAGCGTCAGAAAAAGTTTTGTAACTTTTCAAAGCCTGAACCGATTTACAAAAATTTTTCAGCATTTAGTAGCTTAGAAGTTGCTCTTTCAATGGTAGCAGCAGGTTTTTATTCCATGGTGTATTTTTACCTAAATCCAATTTTGCGCAAAAATTTTCATGTAAAGTTTAATTTTTGGACTTTTTTTAATTTAATTTTTCTAATTTTTGGAAAGTTTGATTTCCAGCTAAAGCTTACATCTCGCAAACTTCTAATTTAGCCTATTCGAAAGAGCGATCAATTTTGACCCCCCCCTGTGTTTGGGGGATATATATATATATATATATAGGGGGACTCCGGATCATTAGGCGAAAAATGCCGTTTTTCCGACTTATTCCTCCCTTAAGGGTTTTAACACCAATAATTTCACTCTAGATTTTTATTAAAAGGGGTGACACCTATTTTGGGGGCTAGAGATCAGATTGGGGGCTTGGCTGACGATTTCGGGGTTCTATATTTTTATTAAAAGATAGGGTAGGTAAGCGTTTAAAGGCCAAAAATAATCCCCCCCCCCGGCGAAGATTGACCTGCAGACCCGCAAAACACCATTTGAAAACTCGAAGTTATTTAGTTTTTATATTTATTTAAATTTTATACTCGTACAACCGTGTCTCGCTCCGATTCGCGCACAAGCTCTGGACTCTATAACGGTGGCTCTTATCCCACAGCTGAGTCTCTACAACTTCGCACCAACTCGCTTAAATCTTGAATGCTTTGTCTTTTCGTCAAGCCAAAAAAGTACATAATTTTGCCGTATATATATACATATATTGGTTGATTCAAAAAGCCACAAAGTAAATAAAAATTACCAAACATTTCAAAAAAAAGGATTTGCGATGCGCCTGGTTTTTCAAAAGGAATTAAATATAGAATAATAACGGTAGACTGTGCTTAATTGATTTTCTGTAGTTCAACACGACCGTAGTTTAGCTTGCGGCACCCACAGGAGTCGTACATTTTTTCTAAAATTCTGGTGTTAGATAGCCCACATATAGCGCAGTATAATGCAAGAAAAATGTTTTCCTGCTCTTCTCAAATTGGTGACACAGGACGGTGAACAGTAATAAAAAAAACTTCATGTCGGAGGCGAACTTTGATACGCAGAAATTCTGTAATCTAAAGAATACGAAGAATTCGTAGAAAATATTTTGGCACATATTGTAACATTTATAGGTGCTACTGTGACAAAACACTCTAACGTTACTATTCGTAATCATTGAGAACCATGATAATAGTTTTGCTTCTCTATTAAGGTGCGTTTGAAACGGGAAAAATGCGTGTTTCAAAAAAAATTTGCAAAAGCGGTCCCACTGCAGGCTCAGGTCATAATCCATAGATGGTAATCCAAAAATTCGAATGGGGTTCCTTTGAGCAGCAATGTTTCCTTCGAGGTGCTCTACTAAAAAATAGGTTCAGCCACTGTCTCTCCTTGTAAGCTGCATTTGATCCTTTTTATTGCAGTTGAAAAGTGCAATATGCAAGCTCAAATTTCCCCAGTCTCCGATGAGCTGAATACAAAGCAGCCCTTGGATGATACTTTCGATCACAGTTTTGCCTACTGTGCGTGTCAGGGCTCGGTGACTTCTGTCAAGGATACTTCAGAGGATGCCTTTTCTATTCAGTGTGACATCTGCAAACATTGGTTTCATTCAAGGTATGTATATATCTAGTGCGTACAGTTTCTCCCCTACTGCTCATCAAAATCTACACTGAGTAAGTTTCGTAATATATAATATCATTTTACTTCTGCTCTGCTCAATCTTTCGGGACTATCCTCCCGGACCCACGCTCGCAGGTATTTATAAATACCTATATATATATGTATATCTCTTTTTGTATATAATGATTTCTCAGTATTGCAGATAAATTGCAATTTTTTGTATTCAATCCTTTTTGGTTTTTAAAAAAATATTGTTATATAGAACCGTATAAATCGGGGGTCCTTATATATGTATATACTCCTAATGAAAAATAGTATATATTTACTTTGGTTATTAACTCTGCGCTGGATTCAGTTTCTGTTACACAACCGAAGTACGAAACAAGCTGTCTTTGCGTGCTGCTGTAATCATGTGTAGTCTTATCAGTCAGCCATGATTTGATATTTCCAATTTTGGATAAGAAAGACTTCGCGTCTTACCAGTGGCGTAGCCAGGAAAAAATTTCGGGGGGGGGGGCTTGAATGCAATTTTAACGCAAAAACGACACAAATAAGCATATATCGTTCAAAAACTACATTTTCCGACTGCAGCGGCATCAAAAGTAAAATTAGAGCTAAAAAAACCGAAAACTACCAAACTGCTGCCCAATAAGGGTCCAGAAGCAAGAAAATTTTAAAACTTTAAGAAGATTTTTGACATTACGAGCCGCAAATTTACTAAAAATGTCATTTTTTTTGCTACGATAAAACAGCTAAAATGATACATTAAACACTGTATTAAATAAATAGTGTACTATGCACCCAGATACACATGGACAGGCTTTAGTGGAACTCAGAAGCAAGAAATATTGAGCCAAAAGGTTGCAGAGGTCATAAAAAAATTGAGAAAATTTTTGATTTTTAGGCCAAATTTGGTCAATTGGAGACGTATCGGAAATTTTTTCATCCGGGCCATAAAAACCAAACGGGGGACCCTTGTGTAAATTTACAGTCGGAAAAAATTTCGGGTGGGGGGAATTCCCCCCTTTCCCCCCCCCCCTGGCTACGCCCCTGCGTCTTACCATATCATCGATGGTAATAAATTGTCTCACCAATTCACCATGTTAATTGTTTTGCATTAAAAATTGTTCCACTCAGGGTTTTTTTTTGAAAATGGAAGGTGTGTCCAAGTTGTGTCCGGCGAAAAAAATTTGTGTCCCGTAAGCGTCAAGTGTGTCTGAATGTCAGTTCGGCCGTTCGAGTCAAGCAGGTTTTTTTTAATATTGCGTGCATAATTGTGCAAAAATTTATATTTTTGTGCAAACTAAATGCGTTTTTTGCCTGTATAAAACAAATATATATATGTGTTTTTATACCTGTAGAGATACGTAGAATTTTTTCGATCGGGTAATAAAAACAAAAACCGCAGAGAGGACTCTTGTGTGAAAATTCAGTGGGAAAAAATTTACGTGGGGTATGAATTCCCCCCTACCCCCTCCCCTGGGTACGCCCTAAAGCCATACCAGTGGCAGATCCAGGAATTTTTTCAATGAAACGGGTATATAAATAAAAATAAAAATAATGGGTTGTCTGACTTAGCGATGTTGCACTATTGTATGTGGAACCTCTCAACACACATATGTTAAACAGTAAAAATACTGCCCATCATTTACCAAATAGTGCTAAGTTCGTAGTTGATTTGTAAAAAAAAATTGCAAGTTTCTGCAACTTGACTACGCGCGAATTGGGTGGCAGTTTAATTGAATTTCTTGAGCCCCAACCTTTAAACGCATGTCAAAACATTAAGTATCTGAAAAAACTTAGGCGCAATCAAATGCTCTTTGGGCTATGAAGTGGTTGGGGCATGAAACCTTCCCCCCATATAAATGTGTCAGCGGGAGAAATTTTTCTGGTCCGTGATGATGCACCTATCAGAACTTCTGATAGTAGCACCACTGCACCAGCACAAACGATTCTACGCTGGCACCCGAGTCAGACTGCAAAGTCCCAATATATGTATGCACATGCAATGCACTATAAAAGCATGCGAAAGCAGTGTGCCGAACTTTTCAAAATAGCAAAAGTTGACAGAATAGCGGGAAAAAATCCTATGTATTGCCACCGTCAATCACCTACTCTCATGCATCCGGTCGTTATAATGTTAAGTTTCTCGCAACTTTGGAAGTCATACACTCATACAACACAACCTAACCTAATGGTCACTTTTTTGTAACTTAAATTTTTACGTATCAAAGTATCTCAAATTTTCAAAATTGAAACTTAAAAAAAGGTCCCCCAAAGGCTGGTCTCGGTCTCGTAGGTCTCGTTTGGGTGGTCTCGGTTGCCTGGTCTCGGTCTCGGTCTCGGTTGCAAACCCGAGACTTGCCAACCCTGTTAGAAACCAAAATTAGATGTATGTATCGGAATTTTTTTCCAAAAAATGAAGACCTTGTCGATTTTCAGGCTAAATTTAGTCAATAGGAAACGTAGCGGAACTTTTTCCCTCCGGGTAAGAAAAAGCAATAGGTTTGAAGTTTGAACGTCACATTACAGTGTAAATGCAGCATAATGTATACACACATGTATATACATACAGCACTGGCCGTCCCAGACTTCAATTTCGGGGGGGGGGGCGGAGGTCTGAAGAAATTTTTTCACTTTTTATAATAGCTTTTCTAGTTTTACGCTATCTTGTAAAGAAGCAGCCATTTCAAGGGCAATGAGTTGAGTCTGTTTGTTGTAAAAGCCAGTGGTGTACCCAGGAAAAAAATGGAGATTTTTTCAATTTTTAGGCCGAATTTGGTCAGCTGGAGACGTATCAGAAAACTTTTCCGACAGGAAAATAAAACACAAGATGGGAACATCAGCCCAAACAGTGTATTACACAACTAAATGCAGCATAATATACTCGTGTAGACATGCATAGGCTTTGATAAAATATAATAACAAGGGGTCTGGGGGCGGCAGCCCTCAGGAAAAAATTGGGGGAAATTTTTTATTTTTAGGCCAAATTTAGTCAATTGGAGACGTATCGGAAATTTTTTTCGGTAAACCTAGCTACATCATCACCATAAGCATTGTCAGGGGCTTCTCGAGAGGTGTGTCTAAGTTGTGTCCGGCAGGAAAAAATTGTGTCCCGCAAGAAAAAATTGTGTCTGGACACACTTCTGGACACAAAAAAAAACCTTGGTTCCACTGAATGTAATTATTTCTTGTAATGTCAGTAATATTAACAAAGTATATAACTATTGAGTAGTCCGTGTTGGCCACAAACCTGTAGGGCGGGTGATGCCAGTAATGTCCCATATTCCCATCCCACCCCATTTAAGGTGGTAGTTGCGTTTTCGAGGTTTTTGTGATTTCTATGTAAACGTTGCGCCACCAGTACTCAAGTTATAAGTGACGCCTGAGCATAAGTTTTTGGGACAGTACTGTAAAGGTCAAAATCCCCAGACATGTCTCTCACTTTTTCGAAATTTCACCTGTGGACATTTTTAGAGGGTTTTAATTACAAGAAAATATCTTAAATTTTCGGTGCGTTTGCTTATCAGCTATTTTCTCAGTAAATTGACTAGTTATTAAAAAAGTGGGGGACATGCCTGGGGATTTTAAACATGTCAAAAACCTTACCAACTTTCAGCCCTAACAGGTAATCGTATGATTCAGAGCTGTGGCGCAAACTTTTTGTAAAAAATTGTAATATTTTGGAGAGGACCTTTCTTTAGTCGCTTATACTGAAAACAAAATCACAGGTTAAATTTCAATGCATGGCATACATTTAGAAAAGATATTGTTCTACCTAATGCAAAAGACCGCTTGTGATTTGAATTTGTAAACGCTGAGCTATGGCTTTTCAAAAAAACACCTAAAAACGCAATTACCCCCTTAAGTGTGACCTGATGTTTAGTTTTGTACTGTATGCAATTGTCTATAGTTTAAACTAGTATATACAGTCATAGTAATTGCATTTTAGCTGCATCAGTGTTGATGAGTTCGAAGCAGTTTATACAGACCAGTTTCACTGCTCAGAATGTAGTGTTACTGCTGGTCCCAGCGTTGGTAAGTATATATGGTTCATAATTATTACTTTGTTTTGAAATTGGATAATATGTCATGTGGGTTGGGATTGGGAAACGAACGTTTTTTAGTATGAGGAGTTTGATTGAATGTTGATTCATCGATACTTTCTTGCAATATATATAATTATTTTTTTAAATAGTCTCAATGTCTCATTTGAAAAATTGAAACTTTTCTTTTTTTAGATTGCATGCCTCCAGCAGAAATTGTCCAGCATAATCTCATTTGGTCTACTAAAGTTTTTCTTGGAGTTTGGCGGCGCCAGGGTTTTTTTTTCAAATCGACCACTGCTCAAAACTTGTTCTTTTTTATTTTTGAGTGTTCTTTTTTACGATGACTTGTTCTTTTTTACTGAAAGTTTTAAACGGCGTTGTACTCATGTTTTTAACCAAAATTTCCAGTCATACATCCATCTACAATATTGCGTTCCCAGAAAAAAATTTCGGGGGGATGACTTTTCGATTTTTTGCAATGGGTTAAAATGCACCGTGTATATATCAATTTCAACACCTAAATACGCATTGCAAGCGTAAATTCATGAAGCCGCAGAGTCGCAGGGGTCTGGGGGCGGCAGCCCCTAGAAAAAAATTGGAGATTATTCAATTTTTAAGCCAAATTTGGTTAACAGGCTGGGGGAATAACTTTCAGATTTTTTTAAAATCATCCCCGTTTCCACACGATAAACAGCCAAATCCATACACTAATAAAAGCGTAGTAAGCTAATAGATGGTGCACGCACTTATACACACTTCCTTACGCTTTTATGAAAGACAATTTAGTAAGGAACACAAGGCAATAAAGTTGCAGGGGTTGGGGGCTCGGCCCCCAGTACGAAAATTTGAGAATTTTTTGTTTTTAGGGTAAATTCAGTTAATTGGAGACGCATTGGAAAACTTTCCGGCTAAGTTTTATTTAGTGCCGCTCTGTGGGCACATGAAGGCTGCGTAAATTATTTTTATTTTTGACTACGTATATAAATTTACGGTCCACTGCGTAAATACGCAGTATTTTACGAAAAAAAACCATACTTTGCCGATAGATTATCAGGGTTCAATAAAGTCCCCTAAACGTCAAACCACGCGTCCCCTCCTCCTTAAACCTTCGAAAAATCTGGGACAAGCCCCGTACCACACCCCATCCCCATATACATTTACGCTGTTAAATGCTGCTTCTAAACACCATGAAGTACCCTAAATAGTCTTATACACATTCGCAGGACTGCAAACTGAAGAAAAGAATACACTGTTCAGTTCAGTGGCTCTTTTAAGATCCCTAGAGAGAGACCATTAGAACATAATAGCTGTCCCCAGAAAATTTTTTAAAATTACACAATTTTGGTGCACTGTAGACGTGATGCTGGGGTTTTACATGGCTGCAGCTGGCTGTTCTACGGTTGTTCTTTTTTATTTTTTGCTGTTCTTTTTTAGAAAATGGTGTTCCAAAGAACATAATTTGGAACAAAAAAAAAACTCTGGGCGGCGCATATAATTAGGCATCCTCATCCAGTAATTTTTTAGTAGAAATAGTAGTTTATACATACGTTTTTCAATGTTTTTTGTTTTAGAAAAGATTTGCACTAATGAACATCGACACGATTTAGCCGAACCAGATGCCGACAAAAAGGTGTGACTATTAGGTGTAAAACTAATATATACATTCTTCGCGCAAGCTCACTTTTACTTACACATAACTATGCAGTTTGCTTGGCTATTTCTTTGAAGCTTTTATGAATTAAGACAGCTCCATTATTTAATTTAAATGTTTCGATATATACACAAACAAAATTATGCTGTCGGTTGACGATAAGTTTTTTAGGTTTCACTTGGTGCTGTTGATTGAAAAAATGTGATTTTACTTTACTGTATTATAATGATTTTAGCCAATTCAAAATGGGACTAAAGCCTTCGTTCGTCATCTGATGGAAAAAGACATTGAAAAGTATTTTGTTATAGTCTAAAATTTGTATTGGACTTTTTGTTACTTCTTATACTTCTTAATATATTATGTTATATACATAACCACTATATAAATAATAGGATGGTCATTTGTTTGACATACTTATCGGAAATTAATGAAAATAATGTAAGTATTTTGCTTTTATTGCTTAGTTTTTGACTGGTGTTTTTGTCTGCTTTGTGTCTTGTGTGAACCGTCTGAATAATTGTGTGTGTGTTTGTATATATATATATATATATATATATATATATATATATATATATATATATATATATATATATATATATATATATATATATATATATATATATATATATATATCAAGCGCGGATCCAGGGGGGGGGGCGCGGGAGGCGCGCGCCCCCCGCCCCCCGAAATTATTTCAGACTGAAATTTTACACAAGGGTCCCCCCTTTGGTTTTTATTGTCCGACGGAAAAAATCTCCGATACGCCTCCAATTGACCTAATTTGCTCTAAAAATAAAAAAATTCTCCAATTTTTTTTTCTGGGGGCTGCCGCCCCCAGACCCCTGCAACTTCCTGGCTTACTGATGCTTGGTATTATCTTTCATCATAGCCTATGTTTATGTTTATTATTAAAGATTGCAAACACAAAATCCCCAAAGGGACATACTGTGCTGGTATAATAACAGAAACAAAACAAAAGTGCAATACGCTAACGCAAAAACAATCACAGAATGTAGTAAATAGCAAACTTAAGAAAATATAAACGAACCACGTTGCTCAGCATTTCTGTATTTTTAGCGTGTACAATTTGTTGATCTGATTTTAAATGCAAGGCAGATAAATTTCCCCAATTTTGTTAAAGCAGTCGAGTCTTGTGATGTCATTAACAAAATAAAATTTTCCACAGCTGTTAGGTTTGTTGAAATGAATTCTCTAATATGTAAACTTCGAATATGTTCATAAGCGGGACAAATTACAACAAAATGCAGTTCATCCTCTATAGATAACAGATTACACATCTTACATATACGGTCTTCCCGGGGAACCCTGTGGTCGACTCGCCTATCCCACCTACCTCTTTCAACTTCTAGGTCATGTGATCTTAGTCTAATTCTAGTTAATGCTTTAACATAGTAAGGATTTTTAATAGTGTTCAAATAAAATTCTAGTCCAAAATTTGTTTTAAATTTACGATAACTATCAAGACTTGGTAGACGAATTATTTGGTCTGATAATTCGATTAAGAATTTATTCTTTAAGACTTCTTTTAGGTTAGTTAAGGTGGCGCTTAGGGAAACCAACTTTGGCGTTTAATTTTTTTCAGCTGCATTTTTGATCATAATGTCTTGAAGAAAAGTTGTTCAGAATGAAAAGGGCTTTCATTTGATGTGCATATTGTGATTAAAAATTTTTTTCGAATTTTTTTGACAATTTTGTAACCGTAGCTTAAAATTTTTTGTTTCAATATAAAATGATCACTCATATCACTGAAATGTGTGGTTTCTTAGCTTTAAATTGATGTATTAAACATAAGAATACGTTGAAGCTTTGCTGAGTAATTTAGCCGTGAAAATGCAAATCAAAAATGAAAAACCTAAAAAGCTGATAAATCTTCGAAAAAGTCAAATTTTTGATTTAATTTCTCAAAAAATTGAGTATGGCTTTTGGTAACTTTTTCAACGGAAACATGCAGTCCTAGAAAAGGTCTAATTTTTGAAAAAGTGAAACGTGTGGGCAAACCTTACATTTTTGTGTAGCGAAATCGACTACTTTTTTTGGACCTGGGTCCCAGCTGCCGATTGCGATCGAGTTGAAAATTTGCACAATGAAAGAAAGAATATAAATGTAGACGTGAAAGTTTTTCGATTTTCAAATTTTGGCTCGCGGCACTTTTTGTAGTCGCTCAAACACAAAGGATTTTTGAAAAATCGTTTTTTTGCAAAATCAAAAATAGAAATAAAAAATCGAAGATCAATCACGTCTAGAGTTTTGAAAGATCTTTCTATTGATACCAAGATCGTCAAAATCGGTTGAAGTTTCGCTGAGCTAGGTCAAAAATAAAATTAGTGTGAATAGGAAATTCGACATGGTCATAAAATTTGACACATTCACATTAAAGTGCTGAAAGGTATTGTAAATAGGTTTTTTTGAGGTCTCTTTGATGTAAAATCAAAATGGTATTAGTACTGACAGCATGAGCTTAGCGCCAAACATGACTTTTTGAGGTGAGCGCCACCTTAAGAAACATTTACGGTTATCAACTTTTTGATTTGCCCACAAATAAGAAAAACCACAATTAGTAAGAATATAAACCAAGCAAGAAAGCCAGGTTTTAAGATATGGTTTTTTATAATACAAGTAGCATAAAGCATAATAAGCTTGCTTCTGGTAGCAATCGTTTGGTAGTTCTAACAATTTACCCCAATAATTTGCGATTGAAACAATTCTTTTGATTTGTAATGGTAAACGACCAAGTTCCCCATAAATAGCGCAAGTAGGCGTGGTAGATTTTACGCTTAGTAATCTTTTTAAAAATCTGGTATGAATTTTTTCAAAAGCATCGCTGTAATTATTGATAAATCTAAAATCGTTACCTTTAATTGTTAGATAGCCCCATATTTCACTACCATACGACATGACAGAGCAAACCAATGTATCAAATAACATCAGCTTGGTTGACATTCTAATTTTAAAATAATTCGAAATTACAAAATGTAGGTAAATTTTTGCCGATTCAGTTATTTTTAAACGATCATTAATTGAGCTTTGTGTACAAGCGCCTTTTTTGGAGATATAATGACCTAAGTATTTAAGATTTTCAACTTCTTTTAATGCAATATTGTTATAGAAAATGGTATACGGAAAAGGTTTGTATATTGGTGGTTGAAAACAGATAATATGAGATTTGGAACAATTTACATTTATGTCCCAAGTAGTACAATACTGGTACAATAAATTAATACATATTTGTAAATTTTCTGGAGAATCAGCCAAAATCATCAAATCATCAGCATAAAATAGGGCGTTAATTTTTATGTTGTGCAAAGTAATAGTGGGTGCGTTATGGTCCTGTAGAAAGTTGCCTAAGTCCGAAACGTAAATGCTAAAAAATAAGGGTGATAAAATTGCGCCCTGTTGAACGCCGACGTTGGTACAAAATACATTTTTTCACAACCTGACACATACATGCACGTTTGGTTAAACATGTTTCTAATTATTGACAAAAGTTTACTAGAAATTCCCAATTTCATTAGTTTGAAAAGCAAACCTAGTCTATTTATTCTGTCAAAAGCCTTTTTGAAGTCTATAAAAGCAGCAAAAATCGGTTTGTTGTCGGCAAAATAAACGTTAAGGATGCTACTCAAAATAAACAAATTGTCTGAAGTGGAGTGATTTTTCTTGTAAGCAAATTGATTTATGTCAGCATGCGTTTTGTAGTTGAGCCAGTTTTGGATTCTGTTTTGAATTATACTGTCAAATAATTTTGCAAGATTGCTCAAGAGGCATATTCCGCGATAATTATTTACATCATCATAATCACCACATTTAAAAATAGACACAATTTTAGCAATAGCCCATTCATGAGGATACAATTCAAGACGCAATACTACATTGAACATGGCCGTCCATAAAGGTAAACACAAATTTTTACTTAGTTTTAATTGCTCGTTAAAAATGTTATCAATACCGGGTGATTTATGATTCTTTAATTTTTCAATAACATTTTCTATTTCAAATTCTGTAATATTATCATCCATCATTAGTGAGTACTTTTTTTCATCAATAAAGTTTTGTAACTCAATTTCCATGTAATTGGAATTTGGTATGTTGCTAGTACAATTATATAGCTTTACATAGTAATTATAGAAGTTAGCAGGTGATGGATGAGTCTTGCTATTTTTTGGTGTAAGGAAGCGCCAAAATTTAGCAGGTTCTTGAATTCTAATTTTTTCCAGTTTCTCACATTGTCTGGTCTCATAAATTCTTTTGGCCTTTCTGATTGTTTTGCGGAAATTTTTTTTAGCATTTTTATACTCATTAAGAGTGAAGGCAGTTTTATATGCAGTATAATTTTTGACTGCAAGATAAAACTGCTTTCTAGCCAGGGAGCACTCGGCAGTCCACCATGGTTTCGAAATTTTATTTCTAGTGGTACAAGTTTTTTTGCTTAGCGAAGCCGTGTACCAATTTGAGATTTTAGAAACAAAAGTATTAAGTTCGATCTGGGTGCTTATAGTGTTACAGTTGCTAATTTCTTGTGAAATCGAGACAGCAGTGGATGCAAGTTCAATAAATTTTAAAAAATTATTCTTTGAATTGTCATCCCATACATAGCAAGTGTGACGTACAGTAGTTACAACATTCTCTTTAACGCACGATGACGAAACTGCCAGATTTACAGAAATTTCGAGCGGTAAATGAGAAGTGAACTCTTGTTGTCCATCATGCCGAGCAAAAGCGTCATCAACTGAGAATTTCATAATATCCTTATATAACTCACAATCAACAATTGCATAATCAACAACACTTGCACTGAGAGCAGTATCCTTTTTAAACATGAAGTGAACTCTTGTTGTCCATCATGCCGAGCAAAAGCGTCATCAACTGAGAATTTCATAATATCCTTATATATATAACTCACAATCAACAATTGCATAATCAACAACACTTGCACTGAGAGCAGTATCCTTTTTAAACATGTGACCAAAGCTAGTAAATTTACCAACATTACAATCATCACCAGTAGTACCATTCAATATATATAATTTTAGTGCAGAGCAAAAATTCAAGAGTTGATTACCAAAGTCATTAATTAACAGATCTTGGGAAACACGTGTAATCGAATCATACTTGTTTCCGTGAACCGGTAAGCTGTCAAATCTTGAGTCCGTATATATTTTTGCAGGGGACAGATTACCGGTTCTAGCATTAAAGTCACCAATTATCAAAACATAGTTATCAACACAGACACAAGCAGTTGAATTAGCTAATTCCTCGAATAGATTATAAGTGACAGCCGCATGCCTTGGGGAATTAGTTGGTGGTACATACGCAACGCATAGCATTAAACTTTTTGACATATGTGAATTTATTTGTAACCAAAGAAAGTCAGGAGTGGTTAATTTTGTATTTGTAATTACATTTAGTTTAGTACTTTTCTTGACATAAACAGCGAGTCCACCAGAATTTCGGAAAGCTTTTGGATTAAAAATATCTCGATTCATAAAAAACAGATTATAGTCATTTAATTCAAAGTCGCTCATTTGACAATCAAATTTCCAAGTTTCTACTAAACAAATAATATCCGGGTTATTAAAATAATCAAGAATAATCAGTAACTTATCAAATGATAAACCTTGAATGTTGATATATTTTCTATTTAGCACATACATTTTGATTTAAAACCATAATGCAACATTAATACTACATAAATTAATTTAAATAGGTTACAGTGGCACGTTTAAACTCATCGAAGTTAGTATATTTGCGATCCAAAAACACCACACCGTTTTCCAGGAAAAAAGCACGAGGTTTGCCTGAATCAAATAAACGTTTCATTATGGGGTAAGCGTCAGTCCGCAGTTTGCGAGCCGCAACCGTTAAGTCGTCACGGACGCGTACATTATGCGACATAAATTGGTTGCGGTTATCACGAAACTTGGCCATTATTTCACGCTTTACGATTTGCGACGTAAGTTTGATTTTAAGCGGCCTAGGCGCCGACTTTTTGACTTTACCCATGCGAAACGCGTCGCTGACGTAAAGATGACAATTTTTGATACCAAATTCGTCATCGATGAAACTAATAGCAAGTTGAATCGGGTCTTGCTTTATTGTTTCGGTAAGCCCATACACAACCAAATTGTTTGCCTTCAGCTGGCATTCTAAGTCTTCAATTTTATTTTCAAAAAAAACTTGATTTGATCGAGTCTCCGCAAGCGACGTGGACGTATTACGTGCCAGTTCACCTACGTTCACAATTTCAGACTTCATGTCCTTCACATCCTGGTCAAGAAAAGAGAGACCCTTTTCAATGTCTCCAATTTTTTCAACGACGGGCTCGATATTCTTAACTACGGATTGTAATTCAGCTTTTAGAGACACAATCTCAGACGACTTAGCGCAAGCGGAAAGTCGTTCAGAAAAATCGCTCAGTTGCTTGGCAATATCAGCCAGGGACACAGACGTAGCTGACGAATTTACGCCGGACGAAGTTTTCGAATTAGGTGGCGTACCAGCGTTCTGAGACTGTTGCGAGCAAAATTTCGAGCGAGTATTAGCAGACATTGAGAGTAATTGTCGAATTGAGGAAAATTCAAAAGTTAATCCGAAATACAGGTAATAATAAATCCAAGGTAATCAATGTGAGAGTAAATCACGCTCAAATTTGTAAAATACTGTAAAGGAGCCACAAAAACCAAAAAATTTCAAATCACAGTAAAGCAACACATTGTAAAAATCAATATTATCAATATACTGTACAGTTCGCATGTAACACACGCACACTCTTGTACACACTAGAGCTGAGAGAAAAACCAACCGTGCGTTAGCGATGCACATATATCGACTCAATGCTACTATGAACGACTCTGAACTATGCATGTATACCTCCTAGAGTACCCATGCCGGCCCATCACGTTTGTAATTTTCGATGTTTTTAATTCCAATTTTACGTTAGATGCTAATGTGTCGTCTTTTTGCTTTACAATGGCACAGAAACTGTAACGCCTCTCTACTTTAGTAATGTTTGAAAAAAATTGCAGATTTTAGAGGATATCCCGGGGTCAAAAACAGAAAAGGTGTCTAACTTCTGGGGGCTGCCGCCCCCAGACCCCCGCAACTGTGTGTTTTGATAAAACTTGCAGATTTCATAGGATATTCCGGGGTCAAAAAACGTAGAAGTGTCTGGCTTCTGGGGGCTACCTCCCCCAGACCCCCGCAACTGTGTGTTTTGATCAAAGATACAGATTTTAGATGATATCCCGGGGTCAAAAACAGTAAAAGTGCCTAGCTTCTGGGGGCTGCCGCCCCCAGACCCCTGCAAATGTGTGTTTTGATAAAGCTTGCAGATTTCATAGGATAGTCCGGGGTCAAAAAACGTCGAAGTGTCTGGCTTCTGGGGGCTGCCGCCCCCAGACCCCCGCACCAATAAATTTGTATTGGTATTGTAGTGTATTCTAATGGCCGATTGGGGGGGGGGTCGCCCCCCCCCCCGAAAAAAATTCCTGGATCCGCCACTGATATATATTTATATATATATATAT
>JASANF010018695.1:0-13020 GCA_030248245.1 Trissonchulus sp. WLG1_4 | reverse complement strand
TGGTCTCTGTTTGACCTCAGTCATATTGCTTCAATGACCTATATTTCACTGAAAATGTTTTATAGTCGCGCAAAGTCGACTGCTTTCGCGACACTACCCCCTAAAGTACAGGCTGTTCGCATACATTCAGCTTTTTTCTGCCATCCCAGCTTTTTTTCAGCTGCTCGACAGCTGGAAAAAAAGCCGGAAACGTAGCGAAGAAAGCTGGAGCAGCTAGTCTATAGTGACCGCCATACTCATGACACGCATGTCTTGTTACCTGCCATACTCACCATTTTCGCTTCTCCAGCTTTTTTCCAGCTGCTCCAGCTTTTTTCCAGCTGCTCGAGCAGCTGAAAAAAAGCTGCAGCTTGTTTCAGCTGCTCGAGCAGCTGAAAAAAAGCTCAATGTAAACACGGCCTTAGTGTTAGTATGTGAATACGGGCCTTAGTGCTTAGGTTTAGGCTTAGGTGAGGCTTAGGCTTGGTGCTTAGGCTGAGGCTTACTGCATGTAATGATTTTGGAAGAATGAAAAACACTGGCAGCCGTGTTCTACTTTAACATACTTGAAAACTTATTGAGTGTAGTGTAGTGTAATTGTTTTGTAAAATAAAGCGGTATTTTCTGCATGATGCTGAAATACAGTGGCCCGTATTCACATACTAACACTAACACTTAAAGTTAGTGTAAACCCTAACTTTAAGTGCTTCGTAGCACTAAAATAAGTGTAAACCCTAACTTTAAGTGCTTCGTAGCACTAAAATAAGTGCTACGAAGCACTTAAAGTTAGTGTTTACACTAACTTAAGTGTTAGTGTTAGTATGTGAATACGGGCCAGTGTGTGTGAGTACAAACGCAAATTTTCGGCTTGCGATTTTAAAAAAATTGGCTCAACGAGCAAAGTTATATCTTCAATTACGTAACATTACGGTTACTTTTTTCTTCTGGCAGGTTCTCAATTGACCAAATTTGACATAAAATTCCAAAAAATCCTGCCGACGCCACTACGTCAGACCCTTGCATTTGCATTTCTTTTTTGATTTCGAGGGTCAAGGTTCGGCGGGGGGAAATGAGTTCGAATTTTCCCCCCTCCCCGCCGAACCTGCACCCAGATTGAAGCGTTACAGCGCAAGTAAGGTTTAGTACAAATTCCGGGCTATAGCCAGTAGCGTAGCCAGGATTTTGCTGAGGGGGGGGCCAGATATATATGGGTATATTTTGATGTTAGATTTTGTTATAAAGTGGACTTTTTGAAAAATCCTAGTTTTTTGCACTGTTGGTATGCGAACGTGAATGGGTTACGTAGCAAACGTTTTGAACTAAATTTTTTGTTAGACTCAACTAATATAGATATTTTTGCAATCTCAGAAACTAAATTGAACAGCGACATTTCTGATAGTGCTATAGTTTGGCATAAGAATTGCCAGGTTTTTAGGAGAGATAGAGATACTTCTGTTGGTGGGGTATGTATTGGTGTAGAAAATTCCCTTAATTACTTATTCTCGTCTGTCAACGAGCTTCTAAAATCTGAATGTTTAGCCATTGATCTTACGTTTAAGAATTGTAAGGTTCGTTTTTGCGCCTTCTACAGACCCCCGGCTGATCAAGATGCATTGAACCGGTTAGCTACGGATATTAATGTTTGTATGACTTACGATGTTTGTGATATTACCGTCTTTGTTGGAGATTTGAATTTGCCTAATGTAAATTGGGTTTCGTGGAGTACAGCTTCCAGATATGAATCGGATTTCTTATTTGAAATTAGTAGCTTTGGTTTTAGGCAGTTTGTCTGTTCTCCAACTCGACT
The DNA here is from genome assembly GCA_030248245.1 of Trissonchulus sp. WLG1_4. Lineage (NCBI taxonomy): Eukaryota > Metazoa > Nematoda > Enoplea > Enoplida > Ironidae > Trissonchulus > Trissonchulus sp. WLG1_4. The sequence continues at coordinate 11,234 of JASANF010018695.1, read as the reverse complement.
GAATCCACCTAATATTTTGGATGTACTTCTAATTAATTGGTCCGATATTATTCATAGTTGCGATGTTGTTGCCCCATTAGCTTCTTCTGATCATTGTTCGTTGCAATTTTGTTTAAAAATTGGAGGGAAATCAGAAAAAAACAATGGTTTAAAAATTTTTGTTGTATGGACAGAATTGCTATCAGTGCTTGTCTTGCATCTATTGACTGGAATGCTGTTTTTTGGAGTCGTAGGAAGGAGTTTCCAAATCTGCACATTGTTGAACAGTTCTGGCTTATTTTTAAAGATATTGTGCATAAGTTAATTGATTTACATGTACCGGTTATTCGTTCTGTTAAGAGCAAATTATGTTGGCCAGTCCGATTGAGAAAATTAGAGGAACAAAAGGATGCTGCTTTTAAAAATTGGGCTCGTGACATGGATCCAATCTCAAAATATAGATTTGATGAATTAAATAGATTGTTTAAACGGGAACTGGCTGCTTTTCAGTGTTTATATGAGAAAGAATTAGCTTGTAACCCTAATAAAAGGCGTTTTTTTCGTTATGCTAATCAAAAAGTTGCTCAAAAATGTAGAATTCCGACCCTTGTGGGTCCTAATAATCAGGTTGTGTGTTCTGATGATGGCAAGGCGAACTTGTTGAATAGCTATTTCTCTTCCAGTTATAGTTTAGATAATTTAGGACATGTTGTTTGTGATGATTTACCTGCTTTTGGTGCTATTGATGCTTTGACGTTTGATGTTTTGGATGTGTTTGAAAATCTTAGGTCCTTAAAAAATAGTGTAGTCTCTGGTCCTGACGATATTCCTTATATGTTTTATCGGAATTTTGCTGCGGAATTAGCATTTCCCCTCTTTCTTATAATGGATTTTGCCTACAGATTTTCTTATGTGCCTAGAGATTGGAAAGATGCTAATATAGTAGCGATCTATAAGAAGAAGGGATCTCGTATGAAATCTGACAATTATAGAGATGTATCTCTCACCTGTGGAGCGTCTAGACCCTTGGATAGATTGCTTAATATTAGGATACGTGAATTCCTGTTGAATAATAATTACTTTTTTTTAAATTGCTACTTTTCTTTTAAAATAAATAATTGCTTTATTGACTGGTCGTCGGCAACGGGTAAAGGTGGGGGATGCAATTTCATCGTGGAGTGAGATTTCTAGTGGGGTACCCCAAGGGTCAGTGTGTGGTCCGACCTTATTTTTGTTTTATGTTAACGACGCGGTTAACTTATTCGAAAGCGCTACTTTATGGTTTGCTGATGACTCTAAACTATTTTTTCATGGTAGCCTGAGACAGAATCGTCTACAGACTGCTTTAAATGAGTTTTCTTTATGGGCGAAAAAGTGGCAGATGTCTATATCTATTGAAAAATCATTTGTCATGCATCTTGGTAATCATAATGATAAGCACATTTATTTTATTGACGATATTCCACTTTCCATTGTAAATTCTTGTTCAGATTTAGGTGTTTTATTTTGTGATAATTTGAAATTTTCTGAGCATATTTCGAAAATTGTAAAAAGAGCTCTCAGAATACTATATCTTGTTACTAATAATTTTGTTACTGATGACAAAAATGTTATGGTTATGTTGTATAAGTCGTATGTTAGACCTGTTTTAGAATATGCGAGTGAGGTTTGGAACCAATATCTGATAGGTGATATTGAAAACTTAGAACGGGTTCAGAGGAAATTTACTCGTTACTTTTCTGATCTTAGCCTGCTGGATTATGGTGATAGGTGTAAGGCCCTCTCTTTGCGGTCGTTAGAGTTTCGAAGATTATGTTGTGATCTTGTTCTAGCGTACAAAATCATTCATGGTCAAACTGTTATAAATCCATTTCAGGTTTTTGCTTTTTACGACTCTAGTCGAACTAGAGGTCACAGTTTCAAATTGAGATTGCCAAAGTCGAGGTTAAATTGTGCTAAATTTAGTTTATTTCAAGAGTAGTTGCTCCCTGGAATGCCCTACCAAAGAGTGTAGTGAGTTCGTCAAACTTTACCAGATTTAAGATGGGACTTAATGATAATGCTCAGGCTTTGTTAAAGTTTGTAAAAGTGAATAAATTTTTATGAAATGTCATGATGTTTTCCGCTTTTGTACTCTGAAGTAAATTTCTTGTTCTTGTTCTTGTTCTTGTTCTTGGGTCTGAGCAGTGGCGTACCCAGAAAAAAATTTCGGGGGGGAATGACTTTTCGATTTTTTGTAATGGGTTAAAATGCACTTTTTAGCAATTTTAACACTCGTAAAACGCCTTACAAACGCAAGATTACTGAACCACGTCACAGGAAAACCAGAGATCTGAATTTTCTGTAAAATTTTTTCGGTTACGGATTTTTCAGATGTTTTTTACCCTTTCCATTCAGAGACATTTTACAGACTTTCAGAGGAATTTCAGATAATTTTAAGAGAAATTCAGGAAAAATTCAGAGAATTTCACCCAGAATTTAGAGACTGAATATTACCTGAAAAAAATTTTATTGGTTTTTCAGATGAATTTCAGATACTTTTTACACAAATTTCAGATAAAATTTACTTGATATTTACAGATGTGAAAAACTTGTGATTTTTCTCTGAAACTCGTGTAAAATGTATCTGAAATTTATCTGAAAACCCAGTAATATTTTTTTAGATAAAATTCAGAGTCTCTGAATTCTGGGTGAAATTCTCTGAATTTCCCGTGAATTTATCTGAAATTTGTCTGAAATTCCTCTGAAAGTCTGTAAGATGTCTCTGAATGGAAAGGGTAAAAAACATCTGAAAAATCTGTAACAGATAAAATTTTACAGAAAATTCAGATTTCCTGGTTTTCCTGTGCACAAGGTTGCAGGGGTTGCAAAATATTGGAATAAAATTTGCGTTGAAAACGTAATATCAACAGGGGTGTGATCGGTCCTCAGAAAGATTTGGCGTATTTTTCTGAAAAAATTGAGGAATTCAGCTAAATGTTTTTGAGGAATTTGCCACACATTTGAGGAATTTCAAGTTGAAATTGTCAACCATACATGTATGTAACAGCACCAAAATTTTGGATACCCCTTCCCCCCCTTGGTGGGACCCCCCCCTTCCCCTGCGTCAACTAATTTTTGACCCCCCCCTCCCAAAAATGACGCAATTTTTACAGTTTTTGGCCAAAAAACAATGATTTTGACATTTTTTTGCAAAAATTTTGGTAAAAATCGCTTAAATTTTACAAAAAATGCCAATTTTTTCCAATTTTGATCAAAATTTTACTCCAGTCGGGACCTCCCCTTCCTCCACCGAGACCGAATTTTGGGTGGTCTTCCCCCCCCATCCCCGCCCATCTATTTATTTGAGTTAAAATTTGCATTGAAAACTTAATTTCAAGCCACACTTAGCCAAGAAAGTAGAATGATCGCGGGTGTCTAGGGGCGACAGCATACATGGGCGTGGGGGGGTTTGGGGGAGGGTTTTCACCCCCCCCCCCCCAAGGGAATGCTTGCGAGGTTACTCACAACGGCAAAATTAGTGGCTCACGAAGAAGGGTAAAATGGTAGCTACAGAGAGCAGAGAATAGACGGAAAAGTTGCTCCGCACACCCCCCCCCCTCCAGAATTCGCTAGCTGCCCACGTATGTATGTACATATGGGCGACAGCCAGCAGAAGCTAGCGCTTTCTTAAAATTTTGAAATAAAATTTGCATTGAAAACTCAATTTCTCGCCGCACTTGGCCAAGAAAGTGGAATGATCGCGGGGTCTGGGGGCAGCAGCGCTTTTTTAAAACTGAAATAAAATTCGCCGTGAAAAAGCTATTTCAGCAACAGTTTTTATTGTTTCCTAATCCTAATGGATATGCCATTTTGTCAATCCCTACTGCAAAAACTTGCACGTATACATATATATATACTAGATAAGAAAAATGCCCTGCGAAACACCTGGTCACATATATCAGCGATGACAAATACAATATCCAGTTATATCATCCATCTCAAAGAACCGAAGACCTGAAGCTGAAAAAGGACCTGTTAAAAGTCTTCAAACTAGAGACATTTTGACTGAGCAATAGGCCGACTGCTGCGCCCTATTATTGCGGGCACCACGGTTGTATAATTTGGTCCTCTTGAGCTTAGTCTGGGCATACACAGAATGGTGTTAAAAGTTTCGGCCATTCCGGCTAAATTTTGAGTACCCTGCGCCCTTATTGATCAAATTGAGCAATTTTCGTCAGCTGCCGTTTTGCCCACTTTGAGTTCAAATTGATTGGGGGGTACTTTCTCGCAAATCTACGCAGTGTTCGTGCAAATGATTCGAGGAGACCTTTCGCAAATCTGGCGGTGTCTTGATTTCTGGGGAGGGCCACCTGTGGCATCGTGGGGAACTGGTGGTGTGCAGAAAGGGAGGGGAAAATGTTCCCCCTGAAATGAAGAGACGCGCCGATTTTGTGCTGGTGGTGTGCTGAAACAAGGGTTACCCCTCGAGAAATCAGGACATGTCTTGATTGGAGGAAGAGGTAAAAATCAAGGCCGAAAAAAAATTAAACTTGCCCTGAAATCAAGTGGTGGAAAACAGTTATTACGGACGGAGCGATTGAACATAAATAAGAAAAATAGCATAGTTTTCCTGTTACGTACTCTTGGCGGAATACACAATAATTCAGACAGGACAAGACCATACAATGCTTGTCAAGTTATACTACCTACTTCTGTCGATTAATGGCTCCTGTTGCAGACAAGAAAGACCAAATATCACCGATTTTGCCCGCAATAATAGGGCGCAAGCAGTGTCGGCCTATTGCTCAGTAGAAATGCTCTAGTCTAGAAAGCTTTCAACAGGACCAAAATCAGCAACAGAAACGGAACAAAAAAAAGGAAGAAAAAAAAGGAAAAAGAAAAAAGGCCCACAAAGCAACCAGCGTCCCGCAGGGCATTTTTCTTATCTAGTAAATCGGCCAGAAAGAAAAGGAAAAAAAAAGAAAAAAAAGAAGTTTTTAAGAAGGGAAATTTAAAAAAAAGACAAGCAAGAAATCATCAACAGCAAAAAAAGCAGCCCAAGGGCCAGCGCCCCTCCGGCCGCGGCTCAAAGCAGACACCCATCGGCCGCAGCTCAAGACGAAACCCCTCCTCCGGCCGCAGCACAAAAAGCACCTACCCTCAAGCGAGCAGAAGGAGCAGCCCCCCCCCCCCGGCGCAGCACAATAGCAGCCCCCTCTCCACACAGCCAAAGACCAGACACCACCGGCGCAACACAAAACAGCCAGAGAGCACAAGCAAAAAAAGGAACATGTCAAAGCAGACGAAAAAGCGCGACAAAAACGTTCAGAAAAAGAAGAAAAAGACAAAAAAAAAAAAACAACAAAAAGCAAAAAATTCAGCCAAGAAAAAGCAAAATTGGAGCAGCAAAGCAATAATGGCGCAAACGGAAAAAAGAAGGAAAAACACAACACGAAGATCAAAATCGTAACACAGCCAGAAGCAAAAGAGAGAAAGCACACAAAAAAAGAGCAAAAACAGGGGGGGGGGGAGGAGGGCGAGAGAGGGAGAGGAAGAGCAACCAAAAGAAAAAAAAAAAAAGAGGCGCACCAGGCACAAGCAGGCAACGAAAGGAGAAGATTTTTTAGTCGGCTCAAAGGCGATTGTCAGTTTGTCGTTTGTGTATCTCGTTTGAGGGTTAGCCTCCTCGATGCAAAGAAATGTCCTGATTTGCGACCGAGGTAAACTCGTTTCAGGACACCACCCCCTCTGGAGGGGACAAAAAAAAATCGGGCAAGAAGGGGAAAGAGGGGGGGAGTGACAGAACGATGGGAGAATTAGCACACAGCGAAGCAAGAAAAAGCAAGGAAAAATGAAAGCAAAAGAGAAGGAAAGAGGGTGGATAGAGCGGAAAAAGCAGCAACAGGCAGGCGCACAGAGCAGAGAGATACTAGGGAGGTTTTAAATCTAACTAAGGTAAAGGGAGGGGGGGGAAGATTCACTTAGAAGATAGGAGAGGAAAAAAAAGGAGAAGGAGGGAAAGAATGAAGGGGGGGGGGGGGGGGGGGGGGGGGGGGGGGAGGGGGGGGGGGGAAGGAAGAGAGGGGGGGGAGGGAGCGAAGAGGCGAGGAGGGGGGGGGAGGGGGGGGGGGTGGGAGGGAGGAGGGAGAGGAGAGGAGGGGGCGGGAGGGGGGGGGGGGGGGAGGGGGGGAGGAGGGGGGGGGGGGGGAAAGGGGGAGGGGGGGGGGAGAGCGGGGGGGGGGGGGGGGGGGGGCGAAGGGGGAGGGGGGGGGGCGCCGCGGGGGGCGGGGGAGGGGGGGGAGGGAGGAGGGGGAGTAAGAAAAAATGCCCTGGGGACGCTGGTAGGTAGATGGGGCCAATTACAATATCCATTTATCATCATTATAAGAACCGAAACGAAGCGAAAAAGGACCTGTAAAAGTCTCAAACTAGAGCATTGACGAGCAATAGGCCGACTGCTGCGCCCGGGGCAAATCGGGGGGAGAGGAGAGAGAGGGAGAGGGAGGGAAGAGAGGGGAGGGGGAGAGAGAGAGGGCGAGGGGAAGGAAGAGGGAGGGAGAGGGGAGGGGGGGGAGCACACAAAATCGGCGGGTCACAGGGCCGGGGCTGCGCCCTCCCTTTTCGGCACAGCAGTTCGCCACAGGTGCCCCCAGAAATCAAGACACTGCCTAGATTTGCGGAGAAAGGTCCCCCCTCGAATCAATTGAACAAAAGTGGGCAAAAATGGCAGCGACAAAAATTGCTCAATTTGATCAATAAGGGCGCAGGGTACTCAAAATTTAGCCGGAATGGCCAAAGCTTTGACACCATTCTGTGTATGCCGAGCTAAGCTAAGAGGACAAAATTATACAACCGTGGTGCCCGCAATAATAGGGCGCAGCAGCGGCCTATTGCTCAGTGAAAATGTCTAGTTGAAGACTTTTAACAGGTCCTTTTTCAGCTTCGGTTTCAGATTTCTTTATAAAATGGATGATATAAATGGATATGTAAATTGGCCTATTATGCTACAAGCGTCCCGCAGGCATTTTTATTATATCATATATATATATGTATACGTGCAAGTTTTTGGAGTAGGGATTGACAAAATGGCATATGCGTAGAATTAGGAAACAATAAAAACTGTTGCTGAAATAGCTTTTTCACGGCGAATTTTATTTCAGTTTTAAAAAAGCGCTGCTGCCCCCAGACCCCGCGATCATTCCACTTTCTTGGCCAAGTGCGGCGAGAAATTGAGTTTTCAATGCAAATTTTATTTCAAAATTTTAAGAAAGCGCTAGCTTCTGCTGGCTGTCGCCCATATGTACATACATACGTGGGCAGCTAGCGAATTCTGGAGGGGGGGGGGTGTGCGGAGCAACTTTTCCGTCTATTTTTGCTCCGTGAGCCACCATTTTACCTTCGTGAGCCACTAATTTTGCCGTTGTGAGTACCTCGAAAGCATTCTGGGGGGGGGGGGGGCGAAAACCGTGTGTGCTGTCGCCCCTCAGACACCCGCGATCATTCTACTTTCTTGGCTAAGTGTGGCTTGAAATTAAGTTTTCAATGCAAATTTTAACTCAAATAAATAGATGGGCGGGGATGGGGGGGGAAGACCCCCCAAAATTCGGTCTCGGTGGAGGAAGGGGAGGTCCCGACTGGAGTAAAATTTTGATCAAAATTGGAAAAAATTGGCATTTTTTGTAAAATTTAAGCGATTTTTACCAAAATTTTTGCCAAAAAATGTCAAAATCAGTTTTTTTTGGCCTAAATCTGTAAAAATTGCGTCATTTTTTGGGGGGGTCGAAAATTGGTTGACGCAGGGAAGGGGGGGGGTCCCACCAAGGGGGGAAGGGGTATCCAAAATTGGTGCTGTTACATACATGTATGGTTGACGATTTCAACTTGAAATTCCTCAAATGTGTGGCAATTCCTCAAAAACGTTTAGCTGAATTCCTCAATTTTTTCAGAAAAAATACGCCAAATCTTTCTGAGGACCGATCACACCCCTGTTGATATGACGTTTTCAACGCAAATTTTATTCCAAATATTTCGAGCCCCTCAACCTTGTGCACGGGAAAACCAGGAAATCTGAATTTTTTCTGTAAAATTTTATCTGTTACAGATTTTTCAGATGTTTTTTACCCTTTCCATTCAGAGACATCTTACAACTTTCAGAGGAATTTCAGACAAATTTCAGATAAATTCACGGGAAATTCAGAGAATTTCACCCAGAATTCAGAGACTCTGAATTTTATCTAAAAAAATATTACTGGGTTTTCAGATAAATTTCAGATACATTTTACACGAGTTTTCAGAGAAAAATCACAAGTTTTTCACATCTGTAAATATCAAGTAAATTTTATCTGAAATTTGTGTAAAAAGTATCTGAAATTCATCTGAAAAAACCAATAAAATTTTTTTTTTTTCAGGTAATATTCAGTCTCTAAATTCTGGGTGAAATTCTCTGAATTTTTCCTGAATTTCTCTTAAAATTATCTGAAATTCCTCTGAAAGTCTGTAAAATGTCTGAATGGAAAGGGTAAAAAACGTCTGAAAAAATCCGTAACCCGAAAAAATTTTACAGAAAATTCAGATCTCTGGTTTTCCTGTGACGTGGTTAAGTAATCTTGCGTTTGTAAGGCGTTTTACGAGTGTTAAAATTGCTAAAAAGTGCATTTTAACCCATTTACAAAAAATCGAAAAGTCATTCCCCCGAAATTTTTTTCTCGGTACGCCACTGCTGAGACCCAAGAACAAGAACAAGAACAGAAAACAAACGAAATTTTCTTTCAGAGTACAAAAGCAGAAAACATCATGACATTTCATAAAAATTTATTCTCTTTTACAAACTTTAACAAAGCCTGAGCATTATCATTAAGTCCCATCTTACATCTAGTTAAAGTTTGACGAACTCACTCACACTTTGGTAAGGCATTACAGGAGCAACTACTCTTGAAATAAACTGAATTTAGCACAATTTAACCTCGACTTTGGCAATCTCAATTTGAAACTGTGACCTCTAGTTCGACTAGTTCGTAAAAAGCAAAAACCTGAAATGGATTTATAACAGTTTGACCATGAATGATTTTGTACGCTAGAACAAGATCACAACATAATCTTCGAAACTCTAACGACCGCAAAGAGGCCTTACACCTATCACCATAATCCAGCAGGCTGCGATCGAAAAGTAACGAGTGAAATTCCTCTGAACCCGTTCTAAGTTTTCAATATCACCTATCAGATATTGGTTCCCAAACCTCACTCGCATATTATAAAACAGGTCTTTAACATACGACTAATACAACATAACCGTAACATTTTTTGTCATCAGTAACAAAATTATTAGTAACAAGATATAATATTCTGAAAGCTGTTTTTTACAATTTTCGAAATATGCTCAGAAAATTTCGAATTATCACAAAATAAAACACCTAAATCTGAACAGAATTTACAATGGAAAGTGGAATATCGTAAATAAAATAAATGTGCTTATCATTATGATTACCAAGATGCATGACAAATGATTTTTCAATAGATATAGACATCTGCCACTTTTTCGCCCATAAAGAAAACTCATTTAAAGCAGTCTGTCAGACGATTCTGTCTCAGGCTACCATGAAAAAATAGTTTAGAGTCATCAGCAAACCATAAAGTAGCGCTTTCGAATAAGTTAACCGCGTCGTTAACATAAAACAAAAATAAGGTCGGACCACACACTGACCCTTGGGGTACCCCGCTAAAAATCTCGCTCCACGATGAAGTTCATCCCCACCTTTACCGTTGCCGACGACCAGTCAAAAGCAATTATTTATTTTAAAAGAAAAGTAGCAATTTAAAAAAAAGTAATTATTATTCAACAAATTTACTATCCTGTTAAATATTAAGCAATCTATCCGAGGGTCTAGACGCTCCACAGGTGAGAGATACATCTCTATAATTGTAAGATTTCATACGAGATACTTTCTTATAGATCGCTACTATATTAGCATCTTTCCAATATCTAGGCACATAAGAAAATCTGTAGGCAAAATCCATTATAAGAAAAGGGGGAAATGTTAATTCCGCAGCAAAATTCCGATCAAACATAAGGAATATCGTCAGGACCAGAGACTACACTATTTTTAAGGACCTAATTTTTCAAACACATCCAAAACATCAAACGTCAAAGCATTCGTCAATGGCACCAAAAGCAGGTAAATCATCACAAACAACATGTCCTAAATTATCTAAACTATAACTGGAAGAGAGAATAGCTATTCAACAAGTTCGCCTTGCCATCATCAGAACACACAACCTGATTCTTAGGGACCCACAAGGGTAGGAAATTCTACATTTTTGAGCAACTTTTTGATTAGCATAACGAAAAAAAGCGCTTCTTTTGTATTGGGTTACAAGCTAATTCTTTCTCATATAAACACTGAAAAGCAGCGGGTTCCCGTTTAAACGATTTTTTTAATTCATCAAATCTATATTTGATCACCTATCACCCAATATATTTACTCTCAGTATATATTTACTCTAATTTTTCGAATGCACAATCTAATTTATTTTAGCATCGATAACCCCGTACCTAGACTACCAATTAATCTATCACCAAATATATTTAAAAAATATATTTATAGTTTGGAAACTGTACACTATCAATCTATCAATCTATCACCAATTACCCAAAATTCTAAACTATATTTTTTCTAATTTCCCAATATTTAAACAAATTCAACAATAAATTCAAAAGAAGCTAATAAGCTAGACTATAGTTTTCGAACCAATTAATTAAAAAGTACACTATATTTAATAAAATTCCAAAATTCAACAAAGTGCCTAAAATTTCCCAAAGCCTACTAATTTCAATCGGAGTGCAAATTCATATCTGGAAGTGTACTCACCAAAACCCAATTTTTCGTCCAAATTTCCCAACAAAAAATTATTCACAAACATCGTAAGTCATCAAACATTAATACCGTAACAATTATAATTAATAAGCAAGGCGAACCACTATCAAAATATATTTTTTTTTCGAATGCTAAACATTCAGATTTTAGAAAGCTAGCACAATCTAATAATTTACTCTAATGTACACCAATATACCCCACCAACAATCTATCTCCTAAAAACCCCTACAGTATATTTACTCTAATGTTCTGCCAAATTCACTATATTTTAGTTTCTAATTCAATCTATATTAGTTAGAGTCTAACAAAATTCATTAGAATAATTTATAACCCATTCATACCGACATAGAAAACTAAGAATTTTCGAAATTCACCAAAAATAAAAATCTAACATCTCAGCAA
>JASANF010018693.1:0-10044 GCA_030248245.1 Trissonchulus sp. WLG1_4 | reverse complement strand
TCATCTCGATCTCATCCAAATAATTACCATCGTATATTCGTTTTCGTATATTATTACCATCCGCACCGCCGCCCCCCCCCTTGGATCCGCCCCTGCAAACTAGGTGTGTTGTCCGAACTGTGATTGTTACTGCCGCTATGTATATTAACTGGTTATAGTAGACGCTTCATGCATAGGCATTGGGCTTTGGGCACACACATAGCTAGTAGACTAATAGCTGGAGTTAATCTGATTATGTAATTTACTAGTGATCGAACGGGATTGAAGTTCGGGATCGGGATCGGGATCGGGATTTGCGTTCGGGATCGGGATCGGGATCGGGATTTGTGTTCGGGATCGGGATCGGGATCGGGATTAGCGTTCGGGATCGGGATCGGGACCGGATCGGGATTTTACCCTCGGGATTCGGGATCGGGATTCGGGATTTTTGGTTGAGATTTTTAAAAAAATTTTCAAAGTCGAATTGTACATTTTTTTACGTGGGGGAAGCACACAAATATTGGAAACAGATACCCTCACACCAGAATACTGAATATAGTAATATAGTATCGATGCACAACGTGAAATGTCCGACACAAGGCGAAATACTGATTTGTAAGCATTGCTGGAGTTTAAGCCTTCAGAAGTCAGGTATTTAGTAACTGGATTTTCGGCCTTTATCGTCCAAGTCAGTTATCACTTTCTTCAGTGTCAGCCGAAGAAAAGTGTGGATTACGAACCAGAATTTTACAAAAAATGTATTTAATACAACAATTGCAAGTGCTGCGTTACACTTGTACAAAAGATAAAAGCAAGCATGCATGCAGGGGCGTAGCCACGATTTTGAGAAGGGGGGTTGCACCTGTCTACTTTTTCGCTCACATTTTTACACTCACTATTCCGGGGTCTTAGGGGTGTCAGCCGTCAGAATTCGTTTTTTTACATAACAAAATGCAGTGTTGGTCATTTAAATTAAATAAACTCAGTGTAGCGGGGGCCTGGGGGCGGCAGCCCCCAGTAAAACACAGAATTTTTCTGTTTTTAGGCCGAATTTGGTCAGTGGAGACGTATATATCAGAATTTTTTTAGACAGCAAAATTAAAACAAAAGATGGGAGCGTCACATCAGACACTGTATTACACAAGTAAATGCAGCATATGTACTCTTGTAATCATTCATAGGCTTTGAAGAAGGATAATAACAAGGAAAAGTAAGCCACAGAGTTGCATGGGCCTGGCGCAGCAGCCTCCAGGAAAAAATTTGAAAACTTTTTGATTTTTTTGGCCAGATTTGGTCAATTCGAGACGTATCAGAAATTTTTTCGGCCGGGCGTGAAAACCAAAGGGTAGACCCATGTTGATACTTTCTTCAGGTTCTACCAAAAGGAAGGGGTCGCGAACTCGCGACCCTTGCGACTCCACGCCTGGCTACGCCTTTGCATGCATGTATGAGAGGGGGGTGGAGGGGACCCCCAAAATCGAGGGGTAGGGGGGACGGGTCCCGAAAATTTGGGCTAAATTTAGTAAAAATGGCAATTTTGCGTAAATTTTACGGAATTTTGAAGGATTTGGGGTGCTTTTGGTCGGATTTGAGTTCGGGATCGGGATCGGGATCGGGATTTGCGTTCGGGATCGGGATCGGGATCGGGATTTGCTTTCGGGATCGGGATCGGGACCGGATCGGGATTTTACCCTCGGGATTCGGGATTCGGGATCGGGATTCGGGATCCCGTTCGATCACTATAATTTACACGAGGCACCTGATGTATACCTTCCTGTCGAACGCAGTCAACAAATTGTCAGATACGCTACGTATATATATATATATATATATATATATATATATATATATATATATATATATATATATATATATATATATATATATATATATATATATATATATATATATATATATATATATATATATATATATGCCGTATAGTTGTGTGCGAATTATTTAGCTGTAGAAATTGTCGGAGCTATATACGATACCTGATGTCGATTTAAATTTACAAACATTTTCGACTCAGGTTGTGTAATGTGTATATACCTGAATCTGACTGCCTGTATTGTATAAGCTTTTTGTTTCTGGCTGAAGAAGTTTCAAACATCTTGTATGAATTCGGCTGTTAGAATTTGGTAACTATTGACTGTAGGTATATATGATGATTCATTGATTTATAATTGCGTGTACAAATTGGGAGAAGTATATATGAGGTAGTCCAGAGTGCTATTTAGCCCAATAGCGCATTCGTCTAGACCAGAGTGCAATTGCACTCTGAGCGCGCTCACAGTGCAATTGCAGTACAAGCGAATTAGACTGTAGTGCAGTTGGTTAGTTGGTCTTCCGGTAGACATCTCGCTCACTAAGTCAAGTAACAGAAGTTGACCTCTACTAAATGACCTTAGTTCTGATTGGCTGTGTTATGGACAAGTGGTTTCAAATAATAAACACGAAGGCAACGTGGCAGTCATCACTATGTTAGTTCCTCCTGTATATGACAATTGGCTTAGCGTATTTATATAGATTTTCAAGTGCGGTTATGACAGTTTGAGCACTTTTGTGCTGTTTTGGGTCAGGGTTTTTCAAGACTGTTTTAGAAGAATCTTACGTACAAAGGGAAGTCAGCGTTTTTTTTGGGCCAAATTGGTGGCCATGGCCACTAAAATTATGGATTGGCTACTAAAAATTTTGGGAAGCTGGATAAAGTTTTTGTTCCTGGATGACGCAGGATACACATTAATAGTAACTTGTTAAAAATGAAAAGAAAAATAAAAACGAACGCAGATTGTTGCAAAAAAATAATATATAACTCTGAATCCTAATCATGTTTTTAATGCTAAATGTTTTAGTTATAATGTACTTTAATAAACGTAAATATCCGTAAATTGTGTTACTAGGTATATATTATATATACTTGACTTAAGAGTGAGCGAGATGCCTACCGTCAGACAAACATACCGATAGCATTGCACAAGTCTATTTTAACTCGCCTGTAGTGCGATTGCACTACAAGCAAGTTTAATGGTGAGGAGGCCTGAAATGGCCCAACTCTGAATTGGCCCAACGCATATCATTTCCATTTCCTTTCTAGTGTGTGTATGTAGTGAATCTGGTATGGTACCTGTCTGCAGTGCCGTAGCAAAAAAAAATCTCGGGGGGGGGAATGACTTCGATTTTTTTGAAATGTGTTAATATTCACTTAAGGGGGCGCTCTGAGTAACTTCCAATAAATCAAATTGATATAGTTTTTTACTTTTTGCGGATACGAAGTTTTTCCTCAAGCGCAACCAAGACACACACCAGGCAAGTATTTTTGCAAAGTTTGAGAGCTCTGATAGCACTTTAGCGAATTTTATGACTGCATCAAAATTGAAATTTTGAAAAATTTGACTAATTTTTGAAATGACGTAGCTCAATGCTGCCTCAACCAAATTTAACAATCTATAGCTTAAATTAAAGATAATTATCTTGCCAAGGTGCCATTTTTGTTGAATTTTCGTTACCGGCGACAAATTTTTAGTTATTTTAATTTTTATCATAAGTGACGTTTTAAAAAGCTTATCATATTGAGCCAAATCATAATAATCACAATTCAAGAAGTTCGGCACCTCCACATACGTCTGCTCTAACAGTCTGCAAAGTTTCAAGCGGATATGTTTTCGCAGCTGACAGTAATCTTAAAAAAATGTACGCTATAGCCCAATTTCAGAAACCTGAAGTTTGCCTACACATACGTATTTTCCAAAAAATAGAGCTAATTTTTCTGTACTAAAATCCGTTAAGAAAAGTTTCAGAAGCCAAAAGTTAGCTAACGAAAAATTAGTTTGAAAAATAGTGTATTTTTGTCAATATCGGTCAACGTATTCTGGAAATTTTTTTAGAAAGGTTTGCCTACACAAACGACTTTTTGAAAAGTTGCAACTGGCAATTAGCTACAAAGAGCTGTTTCAAAAAGTACCAAAAGCCATATAGAATTTTTTGGTATATCGATTTAAATATTTTTTCCCATTGAAAAATAGGTTAAAATTTCAAGTTGAACCAAATTTGACGTTATATACATCAAATGAAAGCTAATGTAATTTGCAACAACTTTTCTTCTTGAGTTAATTAACGAAAACTTACGTGAAAAATTTTATCGCCCAAAGTCGGTTATTCAGAGCGCCACCTTAAGGTGGTAGTTACGTTTTCGACAGTTTTTATAACGTGCTATAACTTTTGATTGACTCAATGAATTTAATAGCTGTCTTTTTCACGTTAAAGAACTTGACTGAAATTACACTTATGCACATTAGCTAGCTTAAATCTTTAACAAGCTAGTCAGCAGACGCTGTCAAAGTAGTCAAATATCGTGAATTTTTGCATTTTTCTTGTTTTGCTTGTAAAATTGACAGTGTAACTTCAACTAATTTCATTCTTTACATCAACATAGCCAATAACAGGGTGAATTTCAATGCTAAGTTTGGTGCATTTATATGATGCAGAAAAGAAGTTACGGACCTTGAATTTTGAATTTTTTCGAATTTTGAAAAATATACGATTTTTTGAATCTAATTTTTTCACGAAATAGGCTAAATTAATACAAATAAAAAAATTAACACATCAGAAATTGTCTAAAAAACATGTTAAATAACGCATGAAAAGATTGCAACATTGAGACTTGAGATTTAGTCCACGGAAGTACCTTTTTACAGATTTCTGTGAATGAAATTGATGTAACGCAAAATTTAAGCGAACAAAATTTTTCAAATTTTAGTATAAAGTAGAAACGTATGTGTGCCAATTTATCCCTAATTTTGAACAAAATCCTTCTAGTAGTTGTCAAGTTTTGCGGACTTTTGTATAATGTACTTTAGTTCAAAAAGAAATGTTACATAAATGTGACGTAATCTCAAAAAGTGAAAAACGGAAGGATAAGTTTTGGCATCTAAATTGAAGGTTTTTGACATGCCCGTGTGTCATTTTTTTCTTTTTTTAATAAACGGCCGTTTTGACTAGCTGCTACTTTGGCTTAGCTAAACATAAAATTTACGAAAAATTGTCGTAACTGGCTGAAAAATATGTTCTGTGAATATTCAAAATGATTGTTTCAAGCTATTTTAACAAGCATTTATCTCATAACAATTTATAGTTTCCTAAATCAGTATGCGTACTATAAATTATTGATTGAAATTAAT
Source organism: Trissonchulus sp. WLG1_4 (assembly GCA_030248245.1). Lineage (NCBI taxonomy): Eukaryota > Metazoa > Nematoda > Enoplea > Enoplida > Ironidae > Trissonchulus > Trissonchulus sp. WLG1_4. Next base: position 4,885 of record JASANF010018693.1, on the reverse strand, counting down.
TGTAAGTTGTCAAGTCTTACTCCTGCAAAACTGTCGAAAACGTTACTACCACCTTAATTGCGATTTTAACGCAAAAACGACATATTTTAACACTTTTCGGTTAAAAACAGGGCTAATTTTCGACCACAGCAGCATCAAACGTAAAATTGGAGCACAAAACACCGAAAATTACAAAAATGGTGGGCTAGCAAAATTCCAGAAACTAAAAAATCTGCAAATTTTCGAAAATTTTTTGACATTAAAACCTGTAAATTGACTAAAATTGTCATATTTGTAACAATAAAACAGCGTGTAATATAATGTAAATAATACACTAAACAGAGTGTTAAGCAAATACATAGTGCACAATGCAATTATATGCACATGCACATGCTTTCATACAAGATAAAGGTAAGGAACACTAAGCCACAGAGCTGCAGGGGTCTGGGGGCGGCAGCCCCCCGAAAAAAATTGGGCAATTTTTTGATTTTTAGGCCAAATTTGGTCAATTGGAGACGTATCAGAAATTTTTTCGGGCCGGACCCTAAAAACCAAAGGAACCCTTGTGTACAATTTCGGGGGCAGAAATTCCCCCCATCCCCCCCTGGCTACGCCCCTGCCTGTCTGCCACATAAAGTTGTTGTTTTTCTGTATATATAACTTCTCTATTATAAGCCTTAGTCCTTAGTCGTGACAGGAAGACAAAGATTGGGATTGGGGAAGAAATTAATCTTCACTCTTCTCAGTTGACCAAGAAGGCGCTTCTGTGCGTGTGTGTATATATACGTATTTAGAACGAGTGAGGGCGTAGTGTGCTTTGGACCAAAAAAGTTCAAAGCCTTCTCTGCCTGTTGGTTTAATGCTGTGACTGCTGCTGCTGAGGAAGCTAGAGAGATTTATGGAAAAGTATGTAGTGTCTGTGGTTCGCCCAGTGCTCTAGCGGACCCTCTTGCTGTCTTAGAATACACACATTTACGTATATGCGTGCGTACATAGGCCATGCGTATGTACACGTACTTATAAGAAAATAAGAAAGGATATGGAGTGGTGCGGTCTCCGACTGAATGTGTATACAAGCAGGGCATCATCTTGGGCTGCGCACCAGATGAACGAAAAGCGTGCATGTACGTAGAAAGCGTGCTTTCTGAGTGCGTACGTTGAATTGAAGTATCCCGGTGTTTTCCACTGAAATGCAGGTCAGCCATCATTGCTTCACGTAATAGGGGTATATAAATTTATTCTGGTTATATTTTTTTGTTGCGTCTCCCTCTTTCCCAGCATTAATTCAGGTTACGTATTGATTCGGCAGCAAGCAAGAAAGCAGGAAGGAGAGACCCAGAAATTAACATGGTATAAAATGAACCAGAATGGCAGAATGTAGCATTGAATGAATGGCGTTTTTTACTTTTGTTGGTGGTTTGTGTGAGTGAAAATATCTGAACTTTGAGGGTTAGCTTTATTTTCGACGCAGCTCAGCTTTCTATACGTAATAGTTGTCCTGGCTTCCGGAACACATATCTATTGGTCAAGAATGTGTTCCTGACAATTTGTAGTTGCCCAGAGTTGCATTGGAGCATTTGGCGAGGGACGGTGTGCGACTGAAGGCGGTGAGGTGGCTAATCCCCGCTTTTGTTGTTTCGGTGATAACTTAAATTTTTTTGCGATTTTTCATTTTCTAACACATTCTTAGGACAATTGTTGGTCCTCAGAGGGTGTGTGTGTATATATATATAAAACTCAGGTTTGGTGAAAGTTTGGTGGAAATTTGGTAGTGTGAATATGCACCAAACCTCCACCAAACTCCACCAAACCTCCACCAAACTGCCTCTGCAGGTTTGGTGGACCACCAAACTTGGTTTGGTGGTTCGACCAAACATCCAATCAGAATGCAGCAAAAAAGAACGTGACACTCACTATTAGGGCTGAATTGTGTTGTTAACATTTTCCCACGCTGCTGCGTTTTGATTATTATTGTTCCGCACGGCTATATATATATATATATACTCAGTGTCGTCATTTTTACTTCATCTGCATCATATAAAGTATGAGTGATACTCAGTGGACATATGAAGACGAAATTTCCTTGATTGATTTCTACAAAGACAAGGAATTTTTGTGGAATGGGAAAAATCCGGATTACTACAAGAAGCATCTTCGTGCCCACTAGCGATCGACCGGAGGCTCCGGCTCCGGCTCCGGCCGGATTTGAGCCTCCGGCTCCGGCAAAAAAAGTGCCGGAGCCGGAGAATTTTCATTGTCCAAACTTTGGCAAAAAGTTCAAATTTTAAGAAAAAATCGCAAGGTTAACGAAGCGTTTAGTCGGTTACAGTACTTATATTACTGCCAGTTTCAAATGGCGGTGACTACCCCTTTTTACCATTATGTATTTTTACGTCTCTAATCGACTAAACTCGGCCTAAAAATCAAAAGTTTCTCACTTATTTCCAGGGGCTGCCGCCCCCAGACCGCTATAGGCTCGTAACTACGTGACATAGTGATTTGAACTCTACATTTAGCTCTGATGTTTTCGACCGCTCAAATTTAGTACAATGTTTGCATGTGTTGCTATTTCGCAAATTTTTGTGTTAAAATAGCAAAAACGTTCATTTTTACCCATTCAACAAAATCGAAAAGTCATTCCCACCAAAGTTCTTTTCTGGCTACGCGACTGATATATATGCCTAAATTACAGGGGTCGGGGGGCCGGTAATGCCCGGAAGCTAGAGACATTTACGGCATTGTATCTTCGACAAAATGCAATATTTTCCTAATTTTTCTACTTTTTGGGGGTATACACCCTTCTTGACAATTTTGCAAGGTTTGACTAAAAGGGGGGGTTCAGGCGGACACCCTGAACAGCCCCTTCTTTCTGACTCCTGACTACGCCCTGGCACCGCAGTCAAAATGCCATACTGGTCAGTTTGACCAAATTGTTGCCTTTTAATCAATGTTGGCGAAAATTTTTTGTGAAATCCCCCAAAACCGGGACCAGTCAGTGGCCTACCACTGGTCGTATGAGTGTGTAAAGAAATATGTATAGAAATGGGGCGTGACTGTTGAAAAATTAAAGAATGTTGTTTCGAAAAAAATTGAAATGAAAAAATGAAAATTTTTTCACAATTGGCAACATTTTTTATTTACTTTAAATTTTTTTGTAAAACACTGCCTCCGTTGTCTGTTGTTGTCGTGTTGTCCAACAATGTTGTCTCGTCCATCCGAATCCACCTCCTGTATTCGTATTGGTCTTCCAGACGTAGTTCTTGTAAAAGGCTGGCATAACAGCCCTTTGTATGACGACGCTGTAGCCAATCTTTAGCCCAAAAAGCTTTATGGCGTTTAGGCTTAGGCTCATCAGAATTCTCCAATAATTCAAGTACAATTAGTGCTGCTGCACTCGCTTTGCGAGACATGGTAAAACTGACACAAAATTCAATTAAAATATGCCGTTGGCGGGATCACCCGCGCTGAACTCTGATTGGCTGTTTGGTGGAAGTTTGGTGGAAGTTTGGTACGGCAGGTTTGGTGTGAATTTGGTAATGAGAATACAAGGTTTGGTGCAAATTTGCACCAAACGTCAAGTTTGGTGGAAGTTTGGTTTGGTGGAAGTTTGGTGCGGGTTTGGTAGTGTAAACTGGCCTTTACTCTAAAAGTTTGCATGAAAATCCTGCTTGTTACAAATGCGCAGGCACTTATACTACACTCAGACGCACACACAATGCATTTTCTCACTTGATGAAGTCTGTGCCGGGCCAGCTCGCGGGCTCCGGGCCTGCTCCGGGCTAGTCAGCCCGGCCCGGAAAATTTGCTAGTGGCAGAACTCTAGTGGCTATGGACTGGATTATGAAGACACATTAAGAATAGACGAAAAGAGCTGGATAGAAGATGCTACGCGAATTTATTTTTTATGTAATCGTATATTAAAATCATATCTCACAATTTCTACTAAACTGCTGTTAACCATTTCATTTAAAAATGTAAAAAAGTCTTTATTCAGAAAAAAACCGTTCCCATACTGACTTCAATACGTGTTAATCATATTATGCGTACAACATGTAGCTGCTACTTTTAAGCCCCTGCTATACTTCGCAAAAATCTCGAAGCGCTTTAAACCGCTTCAAAGCAAAGCGAGGCCTGGCATTCGAAAGCATGGGAACGCTTTGGAAAGCTTCGAAGCGCTTCAAAGCAAAGCCAAGCTTGGCTGCGAAAGTGCGAAGCAAGGCCTGGCTTTGTTTCAACGCGTCAACAGTGTTCCCACGCTTTCCAATGCCAGGCCTCGCTTTGCTTCGACGCGTTTCGAAGCAGCCTCAGTTGAAATCATTTCAACTTTTGAAGCGCTTCGAAGCGCGTTGAAATTTTCCACGTTTTTTTGGAGTAGTATAGTAATGTTTTTACGCATATTTTTTATTCTTAGTAGTTTTTTTAGTTCGTCGTCACTTTATTATCAATATATATTTGCTTTTTGTATTTCAAAGTATTTAATTTTTAAAATTCAGATGAGTTTGGAAGAAGAGGAACCCGAAAATGCTGGTTTGGATGCCGATGAAACAATTGAGAACACGCAAAAAATCGACGACGTGGTTGAATTTGAATATAAATCAATTAATATGGCGCGAAAGTATAGCTAGATTTGAATTTTCAAAGCGCAGCGTCGCTTCGAAGCGTATCGCTGCTTTGAAGCCAAGCTCGGTTTGAAAAAAAGCGATGCTGGGCTTTGCGGCTTCAAAACTATGCCAGATTTGACTTCAATTCAAATCGCGTCGAAGTCAAGCTTGGCTTTGCTTTGAGGCGCTTCCAAGCAAAGCCATTAGCCAAGCTTTTGGAAGTATAGCCCCGGCTTTACACGCAGAGTTGGATTCAAAACAATAGTTCCTTCTATAGAAGTAACAAACATAACTGTTTCTAACAT
>JASANF010018692.1:0-13383 GCA_030248245.1 Trissonchulus sp. WLG1_4 | reverse complement strand
TGCTTCAAGATTTCATTTCATTTTTTGGATTTTCTGAGATATGACCCCCCGAAATCTGAACCCTCAGTGAGGGACGTTTTACAACTTTTTTTCCGAAGCTCTTGATTTTTGCGTTCTAATCGTGTCTAAATGGTGTCAGATTATTGTTTACAATTTTTTAGAATCAAAACAAAGGCTCTTTGACCGTGTTCCTGCCGAAAAATTCGCCAGAAACGTCCAATTTTTGACCAAATTCAAACTTGGCCTTAATTTAAGCTTGGGCTTAGGCTTAGGCTGGAATTCACAACCTAACACTAACACTAACTTATTCCTTAAATGTTAGTGAAACACTTAAAATTGGCCTCGAAACACTAACATTTTAAGTGTTTCAGGCTGAAATTTAAGTGTTTCACTAACTTTTAAGGTGGCGCTCTGAATAACCGACTTTGGGCGATAAAATTTTTCACGTAAGTTTTCGTTAATTAACTCAAGAAGAAAAGTTGTTGCAAATTACATTAGCTTTCATTTGATGTATATAACATCAAATGTGGTTCAACTTGAAATTTTGACCTATTTTTCAATGGGAAAAAATCTTTAAATCGATATACCAAAAAATTCTATATGGCTTTTGGTATTTTTTGAAACAGTTCTTTGTAGCTAATTGCTAATTGCAACTTTTAAAAGAGTCGTTTGTGTAGGCAAACCTTTCTAAGAAAATTTCCAAAATACGTTGACCAATATTGACAAAAATACACTATTTTTCAAACTAATTTTTCGTTAGATAGTTTTTGGCTTCTGAAACTTTTTCTCAACGGATTTTAGTACAGAAAAATTAGCTCTATTTTTTTTGGAAAATACGTATGTGTAGGCAAATCTTAGGTTTCTGAAATTGGGCTATAGCGTACATTTTTTTAAGATTACTATCAGCTACGAAAACCGATCCGCTTGAAACTTTGCAGACAGTTAGAGCAGATGTATATGGAGGCGCCGAACTTCTTGAATTGTATTTATTATGGTTTGGCTCAATATGATAGGCTTTTTAAAACGTCACTTTTGATAGAAATTAAAATAACTAAAAATTTGTCGCTGGTAACGAAAATTCGATAAAAATGGCACCTCGGCAAGATAATTGCCTTTAATTTAAGCTATAGAGTGTTGAATTTGGTCGAGGCACCATTGAGCTACGTCATTTCAAAAATTAGTCAAATTTTTCAAAATTTCTATTTTGATGCAGTCGTAAAAATTGCTAAAATATTCCGAGACTCATCAAACTTTGCAAAAATGCTTGTCTGGTGTTCATCTTGATTGCACTTAAGCAAAAAAGTTCGTATCAGTAAGAAACAAAAAATTATAGCAATTTGATTTATTGGAAGTTACTCAGAGCGCCACCTTAAGGGAAAAGTTAGTGTTAGTGTTAGGTTGTGAATCCCAGCCTAAGGCTTAGGGCTTAGGCTTAGTATGGGGCTTTAGGCTTAGGCTTAGTATCAGGCTTAGGCTTAGGCTGGAATTCACAACCTAACACTAACACTAACTTTTCCCTTAAAAGTTAGTGAAACACTTAAATTTGGGCTTGAAACACTAACATTTTAAGTGTTCTGAGCCCAAATTTAAGTGTTTCACTAGCTCTTAAGGAAAAAGTTAGTGTTAGTGTTAGGTTGTGAATTCCAGCCATAGGCTTAGGTTCAGGCTTAGGCTTAGGCTCAGGCTTAGGCAATAAAAAATCGAAATTTTCAGAAAAAATCCTGCCAGCTTAGCCTAGAGAATCCTGCCAACTAAGCCTAGACGATGCCTTAAAACATCATAACGCACTCAAAACTATCCAAAAACAAAGATTATAGCCAATTTTGGCTTCGAACTTATACAGTATGTAGTGTATATATCGTTTTAGCTGTTTTGCCATTGCAAAAATGACATTTTAGTGAATTCATGGTTTGTAATGTCAAAAAACTTCGTAAACTTTCCGAATTTGCTAGCTTCTGGAAGCTGGACGCCCTCTGGGTTAGGTAATTTTCAGTGTTTTTAACTCAGTAAAATTTGAACGCATCCTTGAAATTGGCGCAATGAAGCTGGATATCAGCCAGGTAAATTTTGCAACTTTGCTTTTTGGAACATTTAAAATATATTGACGTATTTGTCAATACAAGATTTTGTAGCTAGAATTAGCTTCTTTTTTGTGTGGTACTCTTAGTGCAAAGCTGTGTGACATAGTTGTCAATATAAGAATGAAAGGGGGCGTTCCGGGAATCGGGAGTTGCCAACAAAAAGTTGATAAAACTAAAATATTACTAAATAAGTAATTAGTATGGTATAAAATAACCCTTGTGTAAAAATTTTAAATCACATTATAATGTCACGTGACTGCCAGATCACTGCGCGTGAGTGAATTTCCGGCAAGCGATAACCAATGGCATGTTTGTCTCAAGGTGGCGCTCCGAATAACTTCCATAACTGTATTATCTTATAAGTCGACGTAGGTTCTAGCTAGAATGAATTTCGTTTAAATATATTGAAGCCTGTTACAAAGCTCTGTTTCTGAGGAAGTTTCACGTGCCTGCTGCCTTGTTCAGATTTTTTATCACCGATTGAAAATTTCTATTTTCGCTAAATGCGCATAACTTTTCAAACGGCATAACTGAGCGAAACTTTGTTAAAATTTTACGATCTATAGTTTAAACTGTAGATAATTATGTTGCCGAGGTGTATCTTTTCTTATAATTTTAATCCAATTGTTTTGGCTCAAAATACACCAGTTTTTCTAAAATTGGTCAACTTGAAATCGCTGCAGAATTTCACCAAAAACAGAAATCAACATTTTCGAAGAAGGTACACCTGAATCTACTTATTTTTTTACTAAGTCAAATTTCACAATGAAAAAACGACATGGAGGAGAGCTATCACGATTCAAAAAAGGCTATTACCGATCAGAAAAATCTGAGGTTTGCCCACACAAACGACAGTGTCAAAAAATAGAGCGTATTTTTTAATGCAAATAACCATTGAGAAAAGTTGGAGATACCAAAATGTAGCTAACGAAAAATTAGCTTGAAAAATAGTACATTTTTGTCAATATCGCTCAACGTAATTTGAAAATATTTTTACAAATGTTTGCCTGCACAAACGACATTTTAAAAAGTTGCAGTTGCCTATTATCTGCGGAAAACCGTTATCAAAAGTAACAAAAGCCATATACAATTTTTTGGAAAATCGATTTGAAGATTTTGCCATATCAAAATTCAGGTCAAAAAATTAATTTCAACAAAACTATATCTTATGTATATCAAACGAAAGCTAATTCACTTCTGAACAACCTTTCTTCAAGAACAAAGACCTGAAAACGTGACTGAAAACTTTTACTGCCCAAAGTCAGTAATTCGGAGCGCCACCTTAAGGTGGTACTAACGAATGTGCAGTGGTTTTTAAATTTTTGAAAAAATTAGTTGATTCAAACTGTATTTTTTGAAAATAACGTCTGTAAAAAATTGATTCATATACACAAAATGACAAATGAAGTAAGCGGCATCATGTGAAAAATTTTTTGGAGCAAGCCAAGCCAACAAGTCAAACTACACAACAGGAGAATGGAATTTTAACAGTTTTGGCCACTTTTCTTAGCGCATGCGCAACGCATAAACACAAAAATAAATATGAATAAACTTTAGCAAATTTTCTAGACCCAAAATGAAAATTTTTTCAATTGCTTATATTTTTGCGCAGATATAGAACCCGAAAGTTGAGTGTGAATAGACACTTTTTACTTTGAAACCGTATATTTCATTATATAATTGACAAATCATAAAATCGTTCATTTTGGGTCTAGATAATTTACTTTTAAATATTTGTGCCATTTTTCGCATTTTTTTATTTTTTAAACTCGTCAAAAAGTGGCCAGATTTGAAAGCGCTCAAAAAAGCCAAATTGGTATACTTTTAACACGTGCCATACAAATCATCTTTACAGTTGTACAATAAAACTTTGCTTAAATGTAGAAGGAAAGTAGCGCTTTCTAACGCTATAAAAACTATGATATAAAGTTAATTAATTATTGAATACTATCCTGTTGAAAAACACTGCACAGTCGTTACTACCACCTTAAGGGGGCGCTCCGGGAATCGGGGGTTACATAGAAAATTGGCAAATGTGAAACTTTACTATACATATATGTACTATGGCAGAAAAGAACACTGGGGGCAAAATGTGACTTCCAGAGCACCAAAATGTGCTCAGTGACTTCCAGAGCACCAAACGTGAGTGGATTTTTGGCAAGCGATAACTCTGCTTATACTTTGCGTATAGTCACAGTTTATGTACCAAAATGTAGCTTATGTGCTTCTCTAGTTGAACATTATTTTGGTTTTCAACATTTATATTAGGTTTGGATAAAAAATGTCATTATGTGTTTTCGAAGTCGAAATCTTACCAATAAAATTCATATAAAAAAATTTCTAAGCTTTATTTTAAAAAACTAAAATATTGTTCAACTGCGCAGAGCCTAAGGCTATAATTGTGCAAAATTTTGTAGAAAAATATTTTACCAGCATTTTATAATCGAATGCCGAAAAATCGGTTTTGTATTCACACTGCCTATATTTGAGTCTGCTGCTTCTGAAAATGGTTTCTTGTGCAATTTTTTTGCACAGAACGCAATAAAATTGTTTTAATTTTTCATTACGACTAATAAAATGTACGTATCGTCTGTTTGCAAAACCTCAAAAAGCGTTGATGCACTGGCTTACTTGTTGAATTTGTGTAAAAGTCGAATAAAATCAGTAAATTGTCCAATTTTTTCCAAATTTTTTGCTATGGAGATATGCACGTCAAAACATCAGAAATAGTATTTTAGGCAACTTTCCTTCAAGAATGATAGGTCATTTTGGCTGTTTTTAAAAAATACGGCCCAAATCCTTGATTCCCGGAGCGCCCCCTTAAGGTGGTAGTGTCGCCAAAGCAGTTTTGCTCATAGGCTGAAAAATGAGAACTTTTTGCTTTGAAATTGTACGTTCACCGAGAAACTAGTAAAATGCCATATGGTGTCAAATAAATACTGCCAGACACAAAACTACCAATATCTACCAATATTTTTTACCAATCACCATTTGTGAGCCAGACATCACACAATAGAGACATAAAAGTTCAAAAAATCAAGCCAGATATCAGATTGGCCAGCTTGTGAAGTATATGTAATGTTCTTACGCACAATTTTTTGCCACAAATAAGAAAAATGAAAAATGAAGGTTTGAAGTTTTTTTACAATTTATCATTATTGCTGTGAGTACTTTACAGGTTACGCACAGTTTCACAGTTCAAACAGGCATTACTGCACAACCACTCAAGCAATTTGCACTAAATTTTGTGTGCATAAACTAGAGCATATGTGCTTTTACTTTGTGTAAAGAATCTAAACAAAAAGTTTTTTAATTGTGATGAAACTATCGAATGTGAATAGGTTTTCAAAACGTCATTTTTCCGACTTTGCGACTTCACGGCTAACTGTATGCCGCATCAATTTTTTGAAACTTGGCAAAAATATTTGCCTTGAAACATATTTTTAGAATATATAAAGAACATTGGCGTATCTTCCACTGAAAATGTTTTATATTCGCGCAAAATCGACTGCTTTCGCGACACTACTCCCTTAAGGGGGCGCTCCGGGAATCAAGGATTTGGGCCGCATTTTTTAAAAACAGCCAAAATGACCTATCATTCTTGAAGGAAAGTTGCCCAAAATACTATTTCTGATGTTTTGACGTGCATATCTCCATAGCAAAAAATTTGGAAAAAATTGGACAATTTACTGATTTTATTCAACTTTTACACAAATTCAGCAAGTAAGCCAGTGTGCATTAACGCTTTTTTGGTTTTGCAAACAGACGATACGTAGATTTTATTAGTCGTAATGAAAAACTAAAACAATTTTATTGCGTTCTGTGCAAAAAAATTGCACAAGAAACCATTTTCAGAAGCAGCAGACTCAAATATAGGCTGTGTGAATACAAAACCAATTTTTCGGCATTTGATTATAAAATGCTGGTAAGGTATTTTTCTACAAAATTTTGCACAATTATAGCCTTTGGATATGCGCAGTTGAACAATTTTTATTTTTTTAAAATAAAGCTTAGAAAATTTTTTATATGAATTTATTGCTCAGAGTTCGACTTCGAAAACACATAATGACATTTTTTATCCAAACCTGACATAAATATTAAAAAACAAAGTAATGTTCAACTAAAGAAGCACATAAGCTACATTTTGGCATGTAAAGTGTGACTATACGTAAAGTATAAGCAGAGTTATCGTTTGCCGAAAATCCACTCACGTTTGGTGCTCTGGGAGTCACGTGACATGATCATGTGATTTGAAATTTGGCCTCCAGTGTTCTTTTGTGCCATAGTACATATATGTATAGTAAAGTTTGACATTTGCCGATTTTTTTGCTAGTTTTTGATGTAACCCCCGATTCCCGGAGCGCCCCCTTAAAATCATGGTTCATATATCAACATTTAGCCCTTGCGCTCTTCTAGTTGAACATTATTTTTGTGTTTGACTATTTAGCGCGAATTTTTTAAAATTACAATTTTTGTATTTTCGAGGTTGGTCTCCCAGCACTAAAAGCAGTGGTATCATGGTATAGAACATTAGTTTAAAAAAATAAAAAATGTTCAACTGCGCACAACGATAGGCTATCTTCATGCTAAATTTTAGCCAAATCGGTCGAAGCAGCAAAGAGATATCGAATGCCGAATATTACTTTGCGTAGCGCTGCCCGATTGCGCTGAAACTTTGCAGAATTTTGGGGACCCAAGACCGTGGTAAAAAACAGTTTAAGTAGCTAAGCAATGTTGCACAGACTTTTAGATAATGTTAAAAATGTACCAAATCGAACACAGTTTTTGGTAGAAGCCTGTTTGCGGGCAAAAATGGACGAAAAAATTAGTCTTGCCGTTTCAAACACTTTTCGACTGCTATTTTGTGTCTAATGATGTGAATTGATGACTTTTTAATAAATTTTTGCTCTATGTTCACCCATTTGGCAGTTTGCCAGTAAAAACCATGAAATAAGGTGGAAGTGTCGCCAAAGCAGTTTTGCTCATAAGTTTCAAAAAGAGAGCTTTTTGTTTTGAAATTGTACGTTCACTGACAAACTTGTAAAATGCTATATGGTGTCAAATAAATACTGCTAGACACTAGACTACCAATATCTACCAATGTTTTGAACCAATCACCATTTGTAAGCCAGTCATCAGACAATAGGGACATGAAAGTTCAGAAAATCAAGCCAGATATTAGATTGGCCAGCTTGTGAAGTGCATATAATACTTTGACGCGAAATATTTTGCCACCAATAAGAAGATTAAAAATAAAAGGTTCGTTTTTCTTTTGATTTTAAAATAAGCGTCTAAATTTTTCACAATTTATTATTATTGCTGTGAGTACTTCTCAGTTTACGCACAGTTTCACAATTCAAACAGGTATTACTCCTTAACCACTCAAGCAATTTGCACTAAATTTTGTGTGCATAAACTAAAGCATAAGTGCTTTTAGTCTATGTAAAGAGTCTAAACAAAAAAGTTTTTAAATGTGACGAAATTATCGAATGTGAATAGGTTTTCAAAACGTCATTTTTCCGACTTTGCGACTTCACTGCTAACTGGATGCTGCATCAATTGTGCTGGAACTTGGCAACAATATTTGCTTTGACACATATATTCAGAATATATAAAGATCAATGTCTTACCATTCACTGAAAAAGTTTTACAGTTGCGCAAAATCGACTGCTTTCGCGACACTACCCCTTTAAGGTGGTAGTAACGTTTTCGACAGTTTTGCAGGAGTAACACTTGACAACTTACGATTAATTTTCAATCAATAATTTATAGTACGCATATTAATTTAGGAAACTATAATTTATTATGAGATAAATGCTTGCTAAAATAGCTTGAAACAATCATTTTTAATTTTCACAGAAAATATTTTTCAGTCAGTTACGACAATTTTTCGTAAATTTTATGTTTAGCTAAGCCAAAGTAGTAGCTAGTCAAAACGGCCGTTTATTGAAAAAAGAAAAAATGACACACGGGCATGTCAAAAACCTTCAATTTAGATGCCAAAACTTACCCTTCCGCTTTTCACTTTTTGAGATTACGTCACATTTATGTAACATTTCTTTTTGAACTAAAGTACATTACACAAAAGTCCGCAAAACTTGACATAAACTAAAAGGATTTTGTTCGAAATTAGGGATAAATTGGCACACATATGTGTCTATTTTACACTAAAATTTCAAAGTTTTTGTTTTCTTAAATTTTGCGTTACATCAATTTCATTCACAGAAATCTGTAAAAATGTACTTCCGTGGACTAAATCTCAAGTCTCGATGTTGCAATCTTTTCATGCGTTATTTTACATGTTTTTCAGACAATTTCTGATGTGTCAATTTTTTTATTTGTATTAATTTAGCCTATTTCGTGAAAAAATTAAATTCAAAATTTCGTATATTTTTCAAAATTCGAAAAAGTTCAAAATTAAAGGTCCGTAACTTCTTTTCGGCATCACATAAATGCACAAAACTTAGCATTAAAATTCACCCTGTTATTGGCTTTGTTGGTGTAAAGAATGAAATTAGTTGGAGTTACACTGTCAAATTTACAAGCAAAACAAGAAAAATGCAAAAATTCACGAAATTTGACTACTTTGACAGTGTCTGCTGACTAGCTTGTTACAGATTTAAGCTAGATAATGTGCATAAGTGTAGTTTCAGTCATGTTCTTTAACGTGAAAAAGACAGCTATTAAATTCATTGAGTCAATCAAAAGTTATAGCACGTTATAAAAACTGTCGAAAACGTAACTACCACCTTAACTGACTATAATCAGACCGTATGAGATCAAATTTTTTACAGCCATTTATATTAAATTTTTGAAAATTTTCAGGATTTTTCTTATGAGTTATTTTATTGTCAAAATTAATCTGACAATTTTGGCACATAAGTCAGCGATTACCTATAGTTTTCATGGTGTCAAATGAACGCTGTTCTTATACTCTACCTGATGCCGAAAATTAGAACTTTTTACCAGTCAGCTAGAAAAAGTTTTGGCGGATAAAGTTTATCCGTAAACTTTGTATTTTTCAAATATGCCCCTTAATGGCGCTGATACATATAATATTAAAAAAGAAATACTTCCATGAAGTAAGCCATATAACTGTAATCACTACATAAAACAGCTTGTGCCCCATCATTGACCATGGCACCAGAAATATGGGTCTAAACCCTAAATGCATTTTTTGAATTTTAGTTTTTTGCGTTTTTTGCTTTATAAGTCAGCGTTAAGGTATAGCTTTTCCGGTATCAAATGAAAGCCCTTTTTTTGCTCTATCTAACTGCGAAAACCAGGACCTTTTACGCGGTCCTTGAAAAAAGTATGGTATTTCTATGGTAAGGTAAAGGTATTTCTTTTTAGTAAACATTTTGTTGGAAAAAATTCCTCCGCGGCTACTCACACCACATACTTATCAACAAAAATTCGGAAATTTTGAAATCGTTATAACTTGCTTCAACATGAAATTAATGGCATAGTCGATAGCTTCTGACAGACAGAAGTGTATAAGACTAATTTCACGTACATACCACAACCGTAACAAAAGTTATGGCTCCTGTGTGAAGTAAGATAGGCCCCCTAGCGTATTTAAAGAGATTTATGACCGCTCATCGTCGGCCCAGTAGCTCAACGGTAGAGCGCTGGTCTGCAGATCCATAGATGGGTGGTTCGAATCCCCCCTGGGTCATTCTGATGATGATGCTTTCGATTTCTTTCGGTAAGAATCTCCCCTCCCTTTCTTGACACCAGGAGTTTCTCTCTTTTGTTGACTACCTTTAATCACCTCATATGCAATCAAATCGCATTGTAAGTGTAAAATTTTGTGAATTGATCCAGTACTGTAATGAAACTGTATAACAGAAATTAGCACTTTACAAGTAGTTCGTGTCTTTTGCTTGGCTAATAAATTCATTGGTATATTACATTGGCGACGAGATAATTTGAATCTACGTCAGTATGGCCAAAAATTTGGGACACTATTGAACAGTTTGATGCAGACTGCATGAAATGGGACTCTTATACCGAGCGAATGGAAGAATATTTTTTGGTTAACGGCGTCGAGCAGGACAGGAAAAAAAGTGGCAATTTTGCTCAGCGTTGCCGGCTGCAAAACCTATGAACTGCTGAAAAACTTATGTTCCCCAGTTAAACCAAGTCAGAAATTGTTTCAAGAGTTTGTGGCGGTGCTACAGTCGCATTTTTAACCGCAACCTGTCACCATCGCTGAACGATATAAATTTCATCAAACCAAACAAAACCACGAAGAATCGGTGGCAGAGTGTTTGGTGCGACTAAGAAAATCATCGAAAAACTGTGACTTTGTGGATTTTTGGAGCAGGCTCTCACAAGGACTAATTTCATTTAAAAACAATGCTTAATCACCGTTTTAGTTAACTATTTAAATATTTATGTTTGTATTATTTATAAATATTTATATTTTAAATATTTATGTTTGTTTCTTCATTTTTTAAACAGTGCCGTGCGACTTCTGTAATATACCTTTGTCTGTAAATACTATACTTTTTCTTCCTTTCTAGCTTGAGTAGTTTACCACCACCGACACGTATGTCACGTTTATTACTAGTTTACTGGGTAACTAAACAACTTAGGTCGGCGTTCATTTGGCTAAGTATCAATGTTTTATTTGGTATGGTAACCGGGTTGTTATTAGAATCCAGTCACCAATGAACGTCTGACGCCTAACCCAAGAGGTTTGGGGGATATAGGGGGACTCCGGATCATTAGTCGAAAAAATGCCGTTTTTCCGACTTATTCCACCCCTAAGGGTTTTAACACCAATAATTTCAATCTAGATTTTTATTAAAAGGGGCGACAGTTATTTTGGGGGCTAGAAATCAGATTGGGGGCTTGGCTGACGATGGGGGTTCTATATTTTTATTAAAAGATGGGGTAGGAAGCGATTTATGGGCAAAAATAATTTTTCCCCCCCCGCCGAACCTTGACCAAAACCCTTAGGGGTCTACTAAGTCGGAAAAACGGCATTTTTTCGACTAATGATGCGGAGTCCCCCTATATCCCCCAAACCTCTGAGGTTTCTTGCCGCTATAACGAGATTTGTACTTGCTCATTCACTGGAACTAGACGCACGTGAGGCTTAGTGCTTAGGCTCAGGGGCCGTATTCTCAAAATTACCTGCAGGTAAAGTTAGGCTAACTTTACCCACAGGTAAAGTCGTATTCTCAAACATTGACTAAAGCCAACGTGATAGCTATAGTTACCTTTAATTTTTGGGCCAGAAAACTGCTTTATCTTGTTTCGTAGCTAAAGTTAATGTATTGTGCAAATTTTTAACCTCAACCGTCTACGTTAATCGTGTTTTCAATTTTAACTTTACCTTTAGGCCGTGTTTACATTGAGCTGCAGCTTTTTTTCAGCTGCTCGAGCAGCTGGAAAAAAGCTGGAGCAGCTGAAAAAATGCTGGAGCAGCTGAAAAAAAGCGGATAAGTATGGCGGTCACTATAGACTAGCTGCTCCGTTGCTATGACAACGCTGCAGTTCCCGCATTTTTTCAGCTGCTCCGGCTTTTTTTCGGCTGCTCCAGCTTTTTTCCAGCTGCTCGAGCAGCTGAAAAAAAGCCGGAAATGGCGAAAAAAAGCTGCAGCTTTTTTTCAGCTGCTCGAGCAGCTGAAAAAATGCTCAATGTAAACACGGCCTAACCCACAGAATTAACTTTACCTTCACCTTACCTGTGGGTAAAGTTAGCCTAACTTTACCTGCAGGTAATTTTGAGAATACGGCCCCAGGCTTAGTAGGTGGGTCAGAAAAGGCTTCTTGGATCAAGTGCAGTTGGGGGGGGGGGGAAATAGTGGACCTATTTTTTGGAGTAGAGCACCTTGAGAGAAGCATTTTTTGTAATAGAACCCCTATGCATAAATTTGGATTTTCTGAGCTATGACCCCTTGAAAATTGCATTTTCAGTGTTTTTGGAAGTGAACGTAGGCCAACATTCGAAGCCAAAAATGGCTGTAATCTATGTTTTTGGATGGTTTTGAGTGCGTTATAATGTTTTAAGGCATCGTCTAGGCTTAGTTGGCAGGATTCTCTAGGCTAAGCTGGCAGGATTTTTTCTGAAAATTTCGATTTTTTATTGCCTAAGCCTGAGCCTAAGCCTGAACCTAAACCTAAGCCTAAGCCTGATACTAAGCCTAAGCCCCATACTAAGCCTAAGCCCTAAGCCTAAGCCCAAGCCTAAATTAAGGTCAAGTTTGAATTTGGTCAAAAATTGGACGTTTCTGGCGAATTTGGCCAATTTTTCGGCAGGAACCCGGTCAAAGAGCCTTTGTTTTGATTCTAAAAAATTGTAACCAATAATTTGACACCATTTTGACACGATTAGAACGGAAAAAATAAGAGCTTCGGAAAAAAGTTTCGAAAACGTCCCTCACTGAGGATTCAGATTTCGGGGGGTCGTATCACAGAAAATCCAAAAAATGAAATAGGGGTTCTTGAAGCAAAAATGCTTCCCCCAGGGTGCTCTACTCAAAAAAATAGGTCCACTATTTCCCCCCCCCCCCAACTGCATTTAACCCAAAGGCTTAGTCTTAGTTGTTTGCATCAAATAAAAGGACACTTGCTACTGTGGAAGTATAAATAAAGCTGCACTTTTAAGGGGGTAGTGTCGCGAAAGCAGTCGATTTTGCGCGACTATAAAACTTTTTCAATGAAAGATAGGTCATTGTTCTTTATAGATTCTGAAAATATGTTTCAAGGCAAATATTTTTGCCAAGTTTCAGCAAACTTGATGCAGCATACAGTTAGCTGTGAAGTCGCAAAGTCGGAAAAATGACGTTTTGACAACCTATTCACATTCGATAATTTCGTCACAATTAAATTTTTTTGTTTAGATTCTTTACACAAAGTAAAAGCACATATGTTCTAGTTTATGCACACAAAATTTAGTGCAAATTACTTGAGTGGTTGTGGAGTAATGCCTATTTGAACTGTGAACCTGTGCGTAACCTGTAAAGTACTCACAGCAATAATGATAAATTGTAAAAAATTTAAACACTTATTTTGAAATCAAAAGAAAAACGAACCTTCAGTTTTCGTTTTTCTTATTTGTGGCAAAAAATTGTGCGTCAAACCATTACATGTACTTCACAAGCTGGCCAATCTGATATCTGGCTTGTTTTTTTGAACTTTTATGTCTCTATTGTGTGATGTCTGGCTCGCAAATGGTGATTGGTTAGAAATATTGGTAGATATTGGTAGTTTTGTGTCTGGCAGTATTTATTTGACACCATATGGCATCAGGTTTGGCGCGATAGCGCCAAACCTATAATAGGACGCA
>JASANF010018691.1:0-20408 GCA_030248245.1 Trissonchulus sp. WLG1_4 | reverse complement strand
GATACATTCACATTAAAGTGCTGAACTGTATTGTAAATAGGTTTTTTTATGTCTCTTTGATATACAATTAAAGTGGTATTGCTATTTATTGCATGAGCTGAGTGCCAAACATGAGTTTTGTTGCTGAGCGCTACCTTAAGTAAAATTTTATTGTACAACTGTAAAGATGATTTATATGGCACGTGTTAAAAGTAGACCAATTTGGTTTTTTTGAGCACTTTCAAATCTGGCCATTTTTTGAAGAGTTTAAGGAACAAAACATGCGAAAAATGGCACAAATATTTAAAAGTGAATTATCTAGACCACAAATGGACGATTTTTTGATTTGTCAATCATTAAATGAAATATACGGTTTCAAAGTAAAAAGTGTCTATTCACACTCAACTTTCGAGTTCTATATCTGGACAAGAAAGTAAGCAATTTAAAAAATTTTCATTTTAGGTCTAGAAAATTTGCAAAAGTTTATTCATGTTCATTTTTGTGTTTATCCGCTGCGCATGCGCTTAGAAAAGTGGCCAAAACTGTCAAATTTTCATTCTCCTGTTGTGTAGTTTGGCTTGTTGGCTTGGCTTGCTCCTAAAAATTTTTCACATGATCCTGCTAACTTCATTTGCCACTTTGTGTATATGAATCAACTTTTGACAGACTTTATATTCAAAAAATACAGTTTGAATCAACTAATTTTTTTCAAAAATTTAAAAACCACTGCACATTCGTTAGTACCACCTTAAGGTGATACTAACGAATGTGCAGTGTTTTTCAACCGGCTAGTATTCAGTGAATAATTAATTTTAAAGCAACTTGTTTATATCGTTGGAAAGCGCTATTTTTCTTCTACAATTGTGTGAAGTTTCATTGCATAACTACAAATTTGTTTTATCTGACACTTGATATAAGCAGGCCATTTTGACCAATTTGAGCACTTTCAAATTTGGCCACTTTTTGACGAGTTTAATCAACAAAAACATGCAAAAAATGGTATAAGTAATTAAAAATAAATTATCTAGACCTTAAGTTTTTTTTTTTTTGTGTTATGCACGATTTTTGGATTCGTCAAGTATTAAATGAAATATAAGCTTTTAAAGTCAAATTGATGTATTAAACATAAAAGTACGTTGAAGCTTTGCAGAGTTATTTAGCCGTGAAAATAGCAAATCAAACATGAAGCACCTAAAAAGCTGATAAATCTTTAAAAATGTCAAATTTTCGATTTATTTTGTTTAAAAATTAAGTATGGCCTTTGGTAATTTTTTCAACGGAAATATGCAGTCCTAGTAAAGGTCTAATTTTTAAAAAAATGAAACGTGTGGGCAAACCTCACATTTTTGCGAAGCGAAATCAACTACTTTTTTTGGACCTGGGTCCCAGCTGCCGATTGTGATCGAGTTGAAAATTTGCGCAATGAATGAAAGAATATAAATGCAGACGTGAAAGTTTTTCGATTTTCAAAATTTGGCTCGCAGAACTTTTTGTAGTCGCTCAAACACAACTGATTTTCGAAAAATTAATTTTTTGCAAAATCAAAAATAGAATTGAAAAATCGAAGATCAATCACGTCTAGATTTTAATAAGATCTTTCTAGTGATACCAAGATCGTCAAAATCGGTTGAAGTTTTGCTGAGCTAGGTCAAAAACAAAATTAGTGTGAATAGGAATTTCGACATGGTCATAAAATTTGACACATTCATATTAAAGTGCTGAAGTGTATTGTAAATAGGTTTGTTTTGAAGTCTCTTTGATGTACAATTAAAGTGGT
The DNA here is from genome assembly GCA_030248245.1 of Trissonchulus sp. WLG1_4. Classification (NCBI taxonomy): domain Eukaryota; kingdom Metazoa; phylum Nematoda; class Enoplea; order Enoplida; family Ironidae; genus Trissonchulus; species Trissonchulus sp. WLG1_4. The sequence goes on along the minus strand of JASANF010018691.1, from coordinate 18,652 downwards.
ATTGCTACTTATTGCATTAGCTGAGCGCCAAACATGAGTTTTGTTGCTGGGCGCTACCTTAAGGTGGCGCTCCGAGAATTTGCACGTACTTTAAAAATTGTGTATTCTTGCTTTAATAGTTATATTGGAATTTAAAAAGGTGTGCGGTATCAAACTGAGCATTTTTGCAAGAGGATTTGATTCAATTTGTTGTTTGTGTCTGTCACGTGACTTGCGAAAACCCTATTCACAAGGCACACATAACTCAATTCAAACTCTATCAATTTGGACAATCTATAGCTCGTTTGAAAGGTTTTCAAACGTCTTGGACGATAGTTTTTTTGTTTTGTTAATTTCGTTTTGAATTTTGAGTTATGACGATTTTAAACTTTTCATGCAACTTCGACAACAAGTATCTCGCTTCAAAGTCCATTTATTAAAAAAATGAAAATTAGTCAGTTTTTTTGGTTATTGTTATATATTGTGTCAAAATTTTATGTCTCAACTCAAGTCATGCGATTCGGAATCTGTGCCCTTTGGCAAAAATCTTGGTTTTTTTATTGAAATGTTGCTAGGCTTGTTGCATGTTTTTATTTTTCTGGCCGTACGGCTTGATTTGACAGACGCTTCCTTCAACTATGTTTGTCTATTTATCAAAACAGAATGTAATTTAGTTTCATTTCGATTTTTTGCGGACTTTTTTCTAGTTTGGTAATATTGAAAAAAATATTCACAAAAACGCAAATTTTAGATTTTCGAATTTTTAAAAAAATTTCATTTTGAGTTATACTCATCGATCAACTTCTGAGGACTTTCTGAACAACTTTTCTTCAAGAACTATAGGTCTATTTTGCCCCAGAAAAAATAATTTGCCAAAAAACAGATTCTCGAAGCGCCACCTTAAGGGGGCGCTCTGAGTAACTTCCAATAAATCAAATTGCTCTAATTTTTTGTTTCTCGCTGATACGAATTTTTTTGCTTAATGTGGTACTAACGAATGTGCAGTGTTTATCAACAGGATAGTATTCAATAATTGATTAACTTTATGGCATTTTTTATATCGTTAGAAAGCGCTACATTTCTTCTACTTTTAAGCAAAGTTTTATTGTACAACTGTAAAGATAATTTGTATGGCATGTGTTAAAAGTAGACCAATTTGGCTTTCTTGAGCACTTTCAAATCTGGCCACTTTTTGAAGAGTTTAAGGAACAAAACATGCGAAAAATGGCACAAATATTTAAAAGTGAATTATCTAGACCACAAATGGACGATTTTTTGATTTGTCAATCATTAAATGAAATATACGGTTTCAAAGTGAAAGTGTCTATTCACACTCAATTTTCGAGTGCTTTATCTGCGCAAAAATATGAGCAATTTAAAAAATTTTCATTTAGGGTCTAGAAAATTGGCAAAAGTTTATGCATGTTCATTTTTGTGTTTATGCGCTGCGCATGCGCTTAGAAAGGTGGCCAAAACTGTTAAATTTCCATTTTCCTGCTGTGTAACTTGGCTTGTTGGCTTGGCTTGCTCCTAAAAATTTTTTACATATTCCCGCTAACTTCATTTATATGAATCAATTTTTTACAACTTTTTACTGAAAGTTTTTTCTGTACTAAAATCCGTTGAAAAAAGTTTCAGAAACCAAAAAGTGGCTAACGAAAAATCAATGTGAAAAATAGTGTATTTTTGTCAATCTTGGTCAACGTATTTTGGAAATTTTTTAGAAAGGTTTGCCTACACAAATGACTTTTTGAAAAGTTTCAACTACCAATAAGCTACAAAGAACTGTTTCAAAAAGTACCAAAAGCCATATAGAATTTTTTGGCATATCGATTTAAAGATTTTTTCCTATTGAAAATAGGTTAAAATTTCAAGTTGAACAAAATTTGACTTTATATACATCAAATGAAAGCTAATTTAATTTGCGACAACTTTTTTGTTGAGTTAATTAACGAAAACTTACGTGAAAAATTTTATCGCCCAAAGTCGGTTATTCAAAGCGCCACCTTAAGGTGGCGCTTCGAGAATCTGTTTTATGTTTTGTTATTTTATCTTATTTCTCTGGAGAAAAATCGACCTATAGTTCTAGAAGAAAAGTTGCTCAGAAGGTATTCAGGAGTCGATTGATGTGTATAATTCAAAATAAAAAATACAAAAATACGACAGCGTAAACTGGTTGCTTAAAGTTTACAAAGGGCCAGTCGCACCATCTCGCTTAAATTTTGAATGCTTTTGTCCTTTCGTCAAGCCGAAAAGGGCATAATTTTACCATACTGTTTGTTTCTAGAACCCCCCAAAGTAAATAAAAATTACCCAACATTTTATAAAAAGGATTTGAAGTGTTTCTGGTGGTTCAACAGGGATGGAATATAAAATAATACCAATAGAATATGCTTAACAAGTTGGCGGTAATGTGGGACACCGTGTGGCCCGCAATGAACTTACGTCATACGCGTGTGGGACACACCGTGCCCCACAACAGTATATCTTTATTCACTTTCTTGGACCAAATCACGTGCAAGTAAACACTATTTCTTGGCTCTCTGCGTAGAAAAGATACTAACGCAGTTAAGAAACATGATCAGAAGTACATATAGGGTATACTGCTAGTTGAGGGTGGCTGGGTATTTTGCGCCATCAAATGCAATGCGTGATTGGGTAAACATTTAAAATTGGAATTGCCGCGAACGTGTTAATTGATATTTTGTTGTTCAACATGACCATACGTTTTGCTTGGGGCACCCAGAGAAGTCGTTTATTTTTTGTAAGGTTCTGGTGTGAAATAGCCCACATACACTGCATTATAACACAAGAAAGTAGTAAAAGTGATAAACATTATATGTCGGAAGCGAACTTTAATACGCTAAAATTTTGTAATCTAAAGAATACAAAAATTTGCAAATAATATTTTGGCAAATATTATAACCTTTATAGGTGCTACATGTGACCAAACACTAGAATGTTACCACTCGCACTCATTGAGAACGATGATGCCAAATTTGAAAGTAACACTTGTCGAAAAAAATCGTCGTCGTTCAAAGTTCAACTGACCATATCTCGACTTCAAGTAATCTCTTAACAAGAATATTTGGACACAAACCTAGTCTCATTAATACCTTTTAAATCAGCCAATTTTAATTTTTGACCCATCCGGCCAATCTTCGAACTTCTCAAAAATTGACTCATACACACAGACACAGACACAGATATATATATATATATTTTTTTTTTTTTTTTTTTTTTTTTTTGTGTGTGTGTGTGTTTTTGTGTGTGTGTGTGTGTGTGTGTGTGTGTGTGTGGGGGGGAGGGGGAGTTTATGTTTTTTTAAGGTGGCGCTCCGAATAACTTCCATAACTTTATTATCTTATAAGTCGACGTAGGTTGTAGCTAGAATAAATTTCGTTTAAATATATTGAAGCCTGTTACAAAGCTCTGTTTCTGAGTAAGTTTCACTTGCCTGCTGCCTTGTTCTGATTTTTTATCACCGATTGAAAATTTCTATTTTCGCTAAATGCGCATAATTTTTCGAACGGCATAACTGAGCGAAACTTTGTTCAAATTTTACGATCTATAGCTTAAACTGTAGGTAATTATGTTGCCGAGGTGTATCTTTTCTTATAATTTTAATCCAATTGTTTTGGCTCAAAATACACTAGTTTTTCTAAAATTGGTCAACTTGAAATCGCTGCAGAATTTCGCCAAAAACAGAAATCAACATTTTCGAAGAAGGTACACCTGAATCTACTTATTTTCTAACTTTAAGTCAAATTTCACAATGAAAAAACGACATGGAGGAGAGCTATCACGATTCAAAAAGGCTATAACCGATCAGAAAAATCTGAGGTTTGCCCACACAAACGACAGGGTCAAAAATAGAGCGTATTTTTAATGCAAATAACCATTGAGAAAAGTTGGAGAAGCCAAAAAGTAGCTAACGAAAAATTAGCTTGAAAAATAGTGCATTTTTGTCAATATCACTCAACGTATTTTGAAATTTTTTTTACAAATGTTTGCCTACACACACGACTTTTTAAAAAGTTGCAGTCACCTGTTATCTGCGGAAAACCTGTTATCAAAAGTAACAAAAGCCATATACAATTTATCGGAAAATCGATTTGAAGATTTTGCCATATCAAAATTCAGGTCAAAAAATTGATTTCAACAAAACTACATGTTATGTATATCAAACGAAAGCTAATTCACTGCTGAACAACCTTTCTTCAAGAACAAAAACCTGGAAACGTGACTGAAAACTTTTACTGCCCAAAGTCAGTTATTCGGAGCGCCACGTTAAGGGGGTAATGTCGTTTTCGTGGTTTTTGACATTACAGTGTAATTTTGCGCCCACAAAACTCAAGCTAAAAACGGACTACGGCTTCGAAACTTTAAAACATTATCTTTAGGAAAATATTCCCACCCGTTTTTTTCCTTTTCTAAAAATAGTTTGTAGAGTCGGTGTTATGGGCTTTTGAAAATTTTAGAGAAAAGTCAAATTACGTGATTTTTGTACGAAACTGTCATTTTCTCAACGTAGAAACGACTTATCAACTATATCAAAAAAACCGGTGGGGATATTATGTCAGTGCATAATTGCAAAAAGTTTAGTAGTTGTTGGCTGATCTTGTGTTTCATAACTGTGGCGCAAAAATTAGTCAAAAAAAGCGCTGATGGGGTGTATTCAAATGATAGCAGCAGTAAAATTGCAAAAGATAATTTGCTTTTAAATATAGTTCTTTTTAAAGTTAGAAGGTGTAAAAAAATGTAAAAAAGACCGCTCTAGTTTTTGTTGAGGTTAAGTGCAGTTATGGTAGTTTAAAAATCACCTAAAAACGCAATTGCCCCCTTAAGGTGGCGTTCCGAATAACTGACTTTGGGCAGTAAAAGTTTTCAGTCACGTTTTCAGGTCTTTGTTCTTGAAGAAAGGTTGTTCAGCAGTGAATTAGTTTTCGTTTGATATACATACCATGTAGTTTTGTTGAAATTATTTTTTTGACCTGAATTTTGATATGGCAAAATCTTCAAATCGATTATCCGAAAAATTGTATATGGCTTTTATTACTTTTGATAACGGTTTTCCGCAGATAATAGGTGACTGCAACTTTTTAAATCGTTTGTGTAGGCAAACATTTGTAAAAAAAATTTCAAATTACGTTGAGCGATATTGACAAAAATGCACTATTTTTCAAGCTATTTTTTCGTTAGCTACTTTTTGGCTTCTCCAACTTTTCTCAATGGTTATTTGCATTAAAAAATACGCCCAATTTTTTGATACTGTCGTTTGTGTGGGCAAACCTCAAATTTTTCTGATCGGCAATAGCCTTTTTTGAATCGTGATTGCTCTCCTCCATGTCGTTTTTTCATTGTGAAATTTGACTTAAAGTTAGCAAATAAGTAGATTCAGGTGTACCTTCTTCAAAAATGTTGATTTCTGTTTTTGGTGAAATTCTGCAGCGATTTCAAGTTGACCAATTTCAGAAAAACTAGTGTATTTTGAGCCAAAACAAATGGATTAAAATTATAAGAAAAGATACACCTCGGCAACATAGTAACCTACAGTTTAAGCTATAGGTCGTAAAATTTGAACAAAGTTTCGCTCAGTTATGCCGTTTGAAAAATTATGCGCATTTAGCGAAAATAGAAATTTTCAATCGGTGATAAAAAATCAGAAAAAGGCAGCAGGCACGTGAAACTTGCTCAAAAACAGAGCTTTATAACAGGCTTCAATATATTTAACCGAAATTCATTCTAGCTAGAACCTACGTCGACTTATAAGATAATAAAGTTAGGGAAGTTATTCGGAGCGCCACCTTAAGTACTAGTTCAAGTGCTGCAAGTCATTATAAGTTCCTTGACATCCACCGCTCTAAGGTGGAGACGTCCCTTGTCGACCCCGCTGCGGCCCCCGTGGACTATCTCGTTTCCGTGAAACATTTGCACAAGGAGAATCATGTAGCTCAGCAGATGCCTTTTTTAGCTTGTCCATTGAGACCTCAATATTCGTCTTTGTCTTCGTCTTCCAAATCTGAGGCCAATTGCATTCTTGGGTCTCCCAGTTGGTGTCAGCTCTAATAGTCTGTACAAGCCAGACTGTCGCCATCCAAATTTTTCGGCAGCTTGGCGTTGAGGCGATCCTTTCTCAAACACCCTGTCTCCCTCCACAATATCGTATGATTTGGCACGACGTTTGGCAAACCAGGTTTTTTGACGTCTCTGTTCTGCAACCATTATCTCTTGTTTATATGACTAGGCACTTTTCAGGCTTTTTAACAACTCACACTTGTAAGCATCTGCATTGTGCTGGTCAGTTGGCTCTTGATTAGAAACTTCAGCATTTGCCACATACATCGTAGCGTCCCTGTCCTGACCACCAATGCCACAAAACCGCCCATTTATGATGCCCCATACGGGTCGATAATTCCCCCACTAGTTCCTTCCGCAGGCACCCTGTCCACCCCCATTGGGACCTGGGAACACCCCACTAGGTTATTGGTCACTCCCGCTAGGATCAAGATAACCACCGTTATGAACAGCCAACAGCGCCCCCGTGTGGGTCAATAGTTTCTCCACCAGGGCCTACATCCCTTCCGCAGGCATTCTGGCTAGTGGCTGCCCCTAATAGAGCCTAGGAAGGAACCACCCATTAGTGTATTGGTCACTCCCGCTAGCGTCAGAACAAACACCACTAGGGTCCGGCAAACTCCTGTCAGGGTCTGGGCAACCACCATTAGGGTCAAGGCAAAGTCCATTAAGTACAGGACCCGCCACTAGCTGGCGTACACTAGTAAAAAGCTCAGCATTATTCTCAAGAAGTTTGTCAACTTGTGACATCTTTAATAAGTCCTGCTGCAATCGTTGAGTCAGCGCATCCATCCTCGTTGAATCACTTTGCTCATCAGCAGGCTTCTGAATCCGGCGACGTTGCAAGCTTTTCTGTGGCATCCGGCTGTTAGTCTTTGACATCCCGCTGCTAGACTTTGACATCCGGCTCAATCAGTGAGGACCTCCGTCAATCAGTGAGGATATATATTTATATATATATATATATATATATATATATATATATATATATATATATATATATATATATATATATATATATATATATATATATATATATATATATATATATATATATATAGTGAATACTGACTACGCATTATCAGTAGTGCATAATAAGACATTATGCACTCTTGGCACTATATATATGTGTGAAACGCAAATTTTTGGATTGCAATTTTAAAAACGGCTAAACCAGAAAAGTCAACATTTGGCTCATGAATGCAACTTGTCTGTTGATTTTGAGCAAATCGATAGTGTTTAAGAAAATCTGTTAAAGTTACGTTTTTCGAAAATGACTATTTTAGCGTTTTTTAATATATTAATCATATGCATCAAAAATTATGTTTTGCGACCACTCGCTCACGTTATGGATAGCAAAATGAGCTATTGGTTGTGCAACAGCTATGTAGTTGTGAAGAGAAACAAGCACGTTTTGTGAGTAGAGTTGAATTATTTTTGGAAAGATGTCATTGTGAGTTTGTGACGTGCTTGCAGTGCTGAGGATATTCTTCGAATATAAAACGCGGCACCATAATGTATTGTTGTCAATATTTGTAACTAAACATGACCACTTTCAGTCTTGATATATAGTAATTTCTAGCCTGCAATGTCGTTGCTTCAGTCGATTAATGAGTTTAAATTTGCCTCTGAGGGGGACTTTCAGTGACGCAATTAAGTTTTGCGGTCAATTTGGGTTTCAAGATTACATACATATGCACGTTAGAAATCGCATGCCATCCTCATTAAACTTATTTACCTACATTTCACATAGTGAAAATGTGGTTTAAAAATATGTAAATAAAAAGTTTTAGTTCCACAAAAGCAGAAGGAACATTGTTCTGTGGCAGAAATGAAATTTTCTGCATGCACTTAGTTAAGTTGCATCACTGCATCGAGCTTATTCCTAAAACAACACTACGAGCCAAGGGAGCCAAAACAATTGGGTCTGAAGTGAAAGGACACTTCTGACCATCACATGAAACGGTTCCCATTTCCAAGTGTTTCATGTCGTTTCGGATGTTCTGATATATAATCTACGAAACGCTGATGCAACAGGTTTCGTCATAATACAGTGTGCTGTCCACAGCGTTATTAGCACTTGACAGACATGCGAATGGAATCGCTGCCTGTTCTATTCTGTGTAGGGTAAATCGGGGTAATACGGTCACTTGGGGTAATACGGTGACTTTTGACTTTGACCGCCTGAATACTGCTAACGAATCCACGAAATGAGTTGGTTCTTTGCAAAAAAATACCTCAGCTATCGTAGATATGACTGTCTAACTTCTGAACTGAAGTGTAAAATATAAGCAATTTAAATCTACGACGCGTAAATTTACTTCGATTTCGTGCGCTTAGGCAAAAATTCACGTCGGAACAAAATGTAAAATTTGACAGGCTGAATTCTCTGCTATAAGCAAGCTATTACAATAATTTTTATACTGTTAGAAACACGGGTTACTAGACTATATGTGACGTAAATTTTAAACCAGAGAACTTAATTAAATATGAGTTATTAATACCCAACGCAGGTGACCGTACAACCCTAAATTGACCATAATACCAGATAAAGTTTGGCGATTAATAACTTTTGTGTTACAAAGAGTTTTAACTGTATACTTGACAAGTATGCAGGTCTTAGGGACTAGTATTGATGCTGGAAAAATGAGCTATCTACTTATTACCAGTAAAAAGTTGTATGGCGGTTCGGGTAATATGGTCAAAAAGGGGCAAATTTCTGCCCATATTACCCCGTTTTACCCTATGTACGTACACAAACTGACACACACGCCCACAAAAACAGTGTAATCTGCTGACCTAGCAGCCAGATTACACTAGGATTGTTCAATTTGCGTGCTAAGCATATGAGAGCTTTGCACTATAGTATATACGCGGCGGCTGAGGCCGCCGCGTAAAAACGACATGATCTGCAAATTGTAAAATCATAGGATCCAGCGCTTTTGGCCCACCACTGCTGTTGCGCAACACAGTAATTGAACAAGTTACCTACTTTCAGTATTTTGGTAGCACTATAAGCCCCGACGAATCCGCTGGGCCAGAAATTTCTCAACTAATTGGCGAGATTTTGGCGGCTTTCCGACAACTGTGGCGTCCTCTGTGAGGCAAAGCTTTAACGAGAAACCCAGTTTCATGTGTCATTATCAGTTATAACCCGTCGACTGAAACTACTGCGTCATATTAGTAGAATGCCGGCGGAACGTCTTCCCTGCTGTGTTTTCTATTCCACTCCACCCAGGCATTGGATACACCGTCGGGGTGGCTAAAAGAAAATATGGGATGAGGTTGTACGACAAGACACAAGAGGTGGAATGCATAAAGGCAGTCTCGGGAGACTCAATCCAAATATGTTAAGCCCTTAGACTAACACTTTCAAAACTAACGTGTCCGAACACCCTTTGGAATTCGTATGTAATGCGTGTAGAATTTTTCATTACGATGTTTTAAAAATATTAATCGGTATGCATAAAGTACGTCAGTCTTAGGTTAGCCTTGGTTTTCCATTGAAAATTGAGACATGCCCTTCAGCTAGTCCAATGCTAGTCTAAGCCTAATTTCAGCACTTATTATAATTTTTTTTGAAAATTTAAAGCCTGTGTTGCAAGGATCATGTGCATGTTCTCAAGCTTCGTAACCAATTTTAACAAGGTTTTTGTGAAATGTGATAACCACAAAAAAGGCCAATTTAAGATATGGGTTGCAATAGTTAATGTTAAGGATGTGTTAGCTATCGTCTTATTAATCAATAATGCAGAAATTTTATTTCAAAAAATTTTTGTGGCAAAATCATTATTATTATGCTAAAAATGTTTATTTACACAGCTTGAACATATTAGCGTGCACCAAGCAGTTTAAATAAAGTTTTTATACCTGTAGAACCTATTAGAACCAATATTTCAATGTAATTTTCAAGACTCAACTAAGACTATCTTTCAGAATACCGTTTAACGTCAGTCTTCGGAGACTAAAGTCAATCATCCAAGATCTAGCCTAGGCATGGGCACGTTTAAACGGTTTGAACGGTTTAAACGCGTTTAAACGTTTAAGCGGTTTGGAACCGCTTAAACGTTTACGGGTTCAAAAAACGCTGTTTTTGAACCGTTTAACGTTTAATACGTTTAAACGTTTAAACGCGGTTAAACGTTTAAACGTTTAACGTTTAATACGTTTAAACGTTTAAACGCGGTTAAACGTTTAAACGTTTAAACGTTTAACCGCGTTTAAACGTTTCAAACATTTAAGGTGGTAGTTACGTTTTCGCAGCTTTTTTCAATGTTCTCTTTTGTAGCTATTACTAAATAAATTTACTAGCGGTCTTTTGTATATTATTAATCAACTTATTTTTTTTCAAAATTGCAGTTTTTCAAGAGTCGGTGTTACTCATAGTGTGCTCGCCAACTATTTTGGTGAAGCTCATCAGCTCAATTTTATGCATTTTTCCCCGTATTTCGTTATTTCTTCACTTTTGTAAAAAAATTTTGCATACAATTACGCAATTTACACCAAAGGCACGTTGATGTGTTACGAAACTGCTGGTATGGTTAACTAAACGTAATAATTTAGCAGATTTTTACAGTGAGCAAAAGTTTGCCTCAAATTTTTCCAAAAGGTCAAGTAACGGCAGTTTTTATGACATTGGTAGGCTGTAACTAAAAAAATAATCAACCTTTTCACTCAATTCGAAAAAGGTGTAGGGCAAATTTATTTGGCTACTGTCAAATAAGCTGTCTTCGCATTCTTATGAACGGAACAGGATATTGGTTACTTCAACTGAAATCGCTCATTGTGCTCAGAAATGACGGATTTTTTAAAAATTTTTTATTCAGTTAAATAGGGCCTCATTGGGGTCAGCTAATAATACATTAAGCACAGTTTTCCCGTACCCGTTGAAAAAATGGCGGACAAATGTTTTAAAAATAACGTTTCAGAAGACTGAAGAAAATTTGCAATTTTTGAAGGGGTTTATTAACACTGCCAATGCTCGTGGCTGCTGTGACATATACTAACCAAATTTTGCAGGTATAATAGATACATAAGGGACTATGTACATGTAAATTATTGTGCAAAGTGGTTATTGGTATTTTGTGATATTGGCATGAGAAGTCAGAATTGAGGTAAAAAAACTTCAAAGTTACGGATCGCCTAGAACGACTAACAGAAATATGTCATATTTTAGCTGAAAATATTCTTAAAATAAATTGGGTTAGACCTTTTTTGATTGGCTTTTATGAGTAGTGTAAGAGCCACAAAAATTTGCATACAATTATGTAAGTCCTCAAAAAATACACAAAAAATACAGTTTGTTAGCCATAAATTAGCCGTAAATGTTTGAATCAATGTCAAAATTAGCTGAAATATTGCTATTTACATTCGCAATGTTCGTGCCAAGTTTGATTATGTTCAATCAAGTAACTTTTGAATTATTGCAAAAACTTCGAAAACGTAACTACCACCTTAAACGCGGTTAAACGTTTAACGTTTAAACGCGTTTAAACGTTTAACCGTTGAAACGTTTAAACGAGGTTAAACGTTTAAACGTTTAAACGTTTAAACGCTCACTTGTTTAACCGTTTAAACGTTTGAACGCGGTTAAACGTTTAAACACGTTTACGTTTAAACGTTTAACTTTAAACGGTCAAAAAACGTTTACAACTGGAAAACGCGTTTAAACGTTTAAACGCGTTTTCTCATCTGTAAACGCGAGCGTTTAAACGTTTACAGATTTTTGTAAACGTGCCCATACCTAATCTAGCCAGTGACCGAAACCAGTGGCGCCGGATTACCAGAAAAGTTGAAACTGGACCAGCGACACCAATGGCAGGATCTGCCACACGGTGAGCGGTTAGTCAAGTCAATTTCGCCAAAAAGTCCGCTTTGTCAAAAATTTAAGCTAAAAAGTGAGAAAGCTATTTTTTCCGCAAAAATACAAACATTTAGTTGAAACAATAACGCTGACATGACAAAATCTCACTCTTTGAACGCGATGAATGTAAAATTAATACAATCGACCAATTATTTACAAAGTTATAGTCATTTCAAGTTGGGTGACAAGGGCTGTATTTCGATGTCCGTATACTAAGCTTGATATTAACTATGGGACAAAGCCTAAGCCTAAGCCCTATATCCAAAATTGAGCCCGTATTTGGATGTATTGGAAAACGAACACACACACGTGTGGGGCCTTCCACCGTGGTGGAAGGAAAACAATTTTTTCTTTTCTATTCTTATCTATCTACCTATCTATTTCTATTTTTTATTTTTTATTTTTTAATTCCTCAACAATCCAGTGCATTTACACGTAACTATTTTCGAAATAATAAGCCATGAATTTTATAAAATTTTAAACTTTACGATTTTAGAAATAATAGCAGGTGGTTTGTGCTAAAAATGGATCATTTACGATATTTTGCACTCGGAGCAACCAACTACCTTTCCACCCGGCCAATCTTTCGCCGCCGGTCAAAATGCCTCGCTGGCCGTCCGCAACCGGTCAACAGCACTATACTCAATTTTCCAAAAATATTTTAAAACTATGGTGTCAATATGAACCTGGCTTAAACGTGCACAGTAGCAATTTTTGTTCCTTCTAGAGAAGGAACTATTGTTTTGAAATCAACTCTGCGTAGTGTAAAAGTAGCAGCTACATGCTGTTATGCGCATATGACTAACACGTAAAGTCAGTATGGGAGCTGACTGCTCTTTTTTTTGAAAACGGCGTTTTTTACAATTTTAAATGAAACATTTGTAAACCACACTTTTTCAGAGGTCTTAAATGTAATTTTGATTGATTTTTGTTACTTAAAATTTTTTGCGCAGTTCATTTTTTCAGACAAAATATGAATGCAATTCACGTGACTGTCTGGACTATTGTCTGTTTTCCAGTTTCAAACTTCGGTTAAAACTCTAGTACTTCGATTAGCTAACGCAAAGTTAATGTAGGTAGGTTTATTATTTTAAAAAATATAATTATAATTTTGAAAGTTTATTGAGCTCTCATATTAGTCATGTTTCTTTCCAGAGCAGCAACTTAAGCCCGGTTCATACTCGTCCTTGTCCTTGTCCCTGTCGTCTTGTCCCTAAGCGATTTCAGAAAAACTGCAAGGCCAATTATGCCATTTTTTTTGCATGACGATAGTTGAGGGCAAATCTAGACCGTATGCAAATAATTAGCTCAAACGCATTTGTCCATTCTGCACAGCAGTTGACCGAAATTTGTCCTTGTCCCTGTCCCTGTGTCCTTAAGGACGAGTATGAACCGGGCTTTAGGTAAACATCAATAAAAACTGGAGTAGCGTAGCCGAGTGGTCAAAGGCGCTATTTCAAGAATATTGGATCACTGCATCGGTTCGACCGCCACCGTTGTATTTTTTCCAAAAAGTTGTTAGATCTGAAAAGTCTGTTTTGAACTAAAGTTTTTGTCAATAACGTAAATGAGTGCTGGAATCAAAAGTAGTTTCGGCAACTATTACAGGTTCCGGGATAATTGTTTTAAAGTTTTTACAGTAATTGAGTATGTATTTTATGCAGGCACTGATACTAATTTAAGCAGCTGTACTGTAACAGGTATTAATTGCTTTCTAGAATCGGAATGCAAACTGACGGCGAAAGGGTGACAAATATAGATTTTGCACTCAACAATGGACCTTGCCCCTTTTGGGGCCTGCTTATTTATTTAAAAGAACGCTCTGAGAATGAACGTGATACCTTTTTACGCGGGGGCCGCGTATATACGATATTCAGATTCTCCTTCTTCAATGTAATTTCGGGTAGGTCGATTTTCTAGTGTTGAATAACACTAGAAAGGCAGGTACCTCTACAGCTCTGTATAGCTTTCTCTTTGACAGCCTATCTTCTTTTCTGCAGTCTCAAATCTCTAGATCAAATAAAGACAAAAGTGATGGACGCCGGAGTGGGATCGAACCGTTGAGCTGTCGGTTCGTATCGCAATCAGATGCTCCGTCCAACCAATTGCGCCAAACCACAACTGATGATAACTAGATTTATATGTACGATGTACCAGACTAGAATATTTTCATAAAACTAATGAGATGTACTGTAAGGCTGATAATATGTAAGACTGTACAACCTTTAATGAGTGATGTTTACAAATTTTAAACTCCTTGCGTAACAACCGTCATATCTTTGTTGGATAAGTTTTGTTATAATTGGCAATCGCTGCAGCTTGAATGAGACGGTACCTACATTAGTACATTGTACATTGTACACATTGTACATTAGTTGATATTATCAGTCAAGTGTCGTGGCCTTATGGTGTAGCGGTTAGCACTCTGGACTCCAAATCCAGTTATCCGAGTTCGAATCTCGGTGAGGCCTTTTTTTTCAACTTAATCGAATCTCGGTGAGGCCTTATTTTTTCAACTTAATCAGAAATTTTTTGAATGTCTTCGCAGTTTTCGACTTTAAAAAGCTGTTAATAGTTTCTATTAAAGCTTCGGAGCAACTCAGCAATAAAGGTATACCAAAATTAAGACTTAAAAATCATTTTTTCTGCAAATAATGGCCGCGTTTAATATTTCATGTGGAATATTGACACTCAGGCCTCACAATGTAACCACTTACTCAGCAGAAGTGCTTGTTGATACCTTTTTCTGATACCTTTTTCACGGCTAAGTTGTTTTCAGTGGTAGGTATTTAAACTGTTCTATATTTTTATCTCAAAGTGTTCTACCTGAACTGATTATATTTTCAATTTTTTTCCAGGTATATCATTGTATTGTACCATTCTATGGAAAATTTTTTAATGTATATCTCATTGTTTAACACATGAATGGGTTTTATAAATTTCTGTTAGTATTGCAGTCTGTTTAGCTGTTATTTAACCTTGCCACTTAAAATAATTCATTATAATCTTATACCTGCATTATAAATCATTTATCTGGTGCTTTGGTCTTACCTGCAAAACAGAGCCAATAGCGTGACTTCTATGGTCATGCTTTTTGTGATAAGGAATTACATAAGGCTCACTAAATTTCGCTTTTTAAGTCGCCAAATGGCAAAATATTTCAAATATCATAAATCATATTTCTTTTTCAACCGTTTGTGTTACTGCTTTACTGTGTTTATATATTTTACATTTACGTTTTGTCTTTTATTTTTATTTTTTTTGTTGCTGCTACAGCAGTGACAGGACCTTAGCGTTGGACCTACATTTCATTTGACCTAGCGATTTACACGTCTTACGTGTGTGTAATCGCTAGGACATTACTACTTCACAGCTTATGTAGTTTACGTACAGCTTCGCAGTTCAAATGAGTATTACTCCACAGCCGTTACAACAATTTGCACTAAGTTTTGTGAACAAAACAAGATATGTACATACTACCTCTGTGCAAACAAGCTAAACACTAAACAGAAAGATCATGACTAGCGGCACTAGTGTCTATTGTTAAAAATTTTGCAGACACAAATATATAATTAGAACAAACAAACCAGCAAAACCTATAACTAGGGGTAGGCGCTGTCGAGCAAATAATTTTTAGTGATAATAATAAATAAATAATAAGTAATTTGTGATTATTTTAAAAAACACAAAAATTTAAGTTAGTTACAAATTCATTACAATAATCATCAAAAATAGCATTTAAAATTATTCCTTGTCCTGGACTTGAACCAGGAACCTCTTGCGCTCCAAGCTAAATTCATTGCACTAGACCAACGACCAATTGAAGTGAAAAGTTCATAAATTGAGCATGACTAGCGGCACTTGTGTCTATCGTGTAGGGTTGCTAGTCGGGGAAGCAACAATACTTTTGCATGGTCACAGTCCGCAGCTCAACAAGCAACGTCTCTAATAATCGTCGTCCGGCACTTCCGTCTTTGTAGGAAAGCAATCAGGAACTTTTAACTTCTTTATTTTAGCACAAACCAACAGGTCATATATTTAGTAATTAATCGTAACTAGGAGTTCCTAGTTAGAATTCCCAAAAACTAACATTAGCAGTAAACATTAGCATTTAAACTTACACTACCCCCCTTCATTGAAAGAAAAAACTTTTGGGGTTGAAAAGGGACTATTTTAAAATGAAAACTGGATGATATTTCTACATAAAGCTGTTATATTTTAAAATCAAAATGATGTTTAGTAGTTTAGTGCGATTTAACTAATAAACCTTTGGCAGCTGTTAAATACAAAAAATACATGCACGTACCATTCACATACACAAAATAACTGTCACTACATGAACACATTAATGCAAACGTAATTTTTATCAAAGAAACTTTTCAGTTCTTATTAATCTTACAGTCTAATCATAAGGTTGGCTGGTGGAAGTGTAAGAGTTGACCTCTAGTAAATTCTTTGCAACAAGAGACTCCCTGAGCTTGCACGCCCCACGAGTTGTGTTCAACTACTTTGTATTTTCGAAGAACACAAGGTAGGATGTGGGCTCATGGGCTCATGAATTCCGCGTTAATTAACACTCAATTTTTGTTACACGCTATATTTTGAAATGTAACGGATTGCAGGAACAGCGTTAATTTTAACGGATTTTCCTACTTTTGGTGGTAATTTAGTAAGCCGCTCCAATTGACCTTTTATATAATCGTCAGCTTGTGCAGTCGCGCGTTTAAGACCGTAATGTTTTGTTTGCTTGCTTTCATATTTTTGAATTTGATCGCGCGGTATGTAGGCGAATTTGTAAGTACTAAAAAAACGTACAGGTACCGAGTTTTTAGCAGGTTTCTTGTGGCGCAAAGGTGTTTCTTCAGCCTTTACAATTACTGCCGGCCACCAAGGGTAGCCGGGATATTTCGCCAATACCACACTGTCTTCAGACAAAGGCGGTAGAAAACAAGTTTCACTTTTTGGCAGTTCTTTCTTAGGCTTATTACCAGTGCAGTTGTTTTCAGGTTTCATTATAAAAGCTGGTTTAACACGATCAATTGAAAATCGGTCTTCGTAGCCATTTACATTAAGTTTCACTGTTTTCTCATTCCGCTCAAAAACTTTGTATGGTCCGTCATACCGATAACTTAACGAATTTTCTGGAGAAACTTTTTTGAGCCATACGTGCGATGAGTCACTTAGTTCTTTTGGAACATAATGCAGTTCAGAATGGTGCCGCAAAGGAGCTGGAAAATTTCTGACTGCAGAAAAGAATTTTTCAAGAAAAACACTGTTTGGCTCCTTCACTTCCGGTTTATTGGTGATAAAAAACTGCACTGGTAATTCTATGTTGGACCCATACACCATCTGTGATGGGCTGTAACCTGCCGCGTTAATTGTTGTTCTAATTCCTAGCAAACAAAGTGGCAACGCGTTATGCCAAGACTGCCCTTCGCACTTAGTTCGCAGCGCATTTTTTAGTGTTCTGTGAAATCTTTCAATTGCGCCATTGCAAGCTGGGTGGTATGCTGTAGTACGTTTGCGCACAATTCCTAGCTTTTGCATTAGTGAGCTCCAAATGGCTGATTCAAATTGCGAACCTCTGTCAGAAATTACTGTTCTAGGTACGCCAAAACGGCTAACCCAATTTTCCAAAAAGGCTTGAACAACTGACTCAGTTGAAATGTCGCGCACGGGCGCAACTTCTGCCCAACGCGTAAAACGATCTATCATAGTTACTATGTAGCGAAAACCGTTTGAGGGTGGAAGTGGCCCCACTATATCAATGTGAACTGTATGAAAGCGCGCAGTTGTTGGAATTTCTTGCAAAGGCGATTTTGTATGCCGCCAAATTTTTGCTTTTTGACATTTTTCGCAATGCTTGGCCCAAAGTTTTACTTCTTTGTCCATGTTGGGCCATGTATATTTTTCTTTCATTAAGCGTGCGGTTCGTTCTTTGCTAGGATGCGACAGATTGTGCACCTGTTGAAAAAGTTGAAAACGCATGCAAGATGGTACAAAAGGGCGCAATAGGCGGTCACAAATTACTTTATGGCCTTCAACTTCGGTTTCCACCAAAGGAGCTTTTGACTTTAGAAAAAACTCTTGCAAACTTGTGTCGCCTTTTTGTTCTTGCGCAAGCAGTTCATTGAAATTTTCGCTGCTTATTACTACAGAAACTGATCTTGAAAGCGCATCTGCTACAATATTCTCTTCACCAGATACATGCTGTATAGTGCAATTGAATTCAGAAATGAATGACAGCCACCGCGACTGCTGTGGTGTTGGATTTTTCATTGTGAGCGCGTGCAGAAGGGGTTTATGATCAGTAATTACTGTGAATCGCGTGCCGAGCAGCCAATTGAAATGCCTTAAACTAAGATAAATTGCTAATAGTTCGCGATCAAACGCTCATTTGCGCGATTCAAGCTCTGTAAATTTGCGCGAAAAGAAAGCTAGTGGCTCCTTTACTCCGTTGACTACTTGATGAAGAACTGCTCCTGCTGCAACGCCTGACGCGTCGGTTGATAGCCTTAATTCAGCTTTTGGCGATGGGAACGCTAATTTTACTCTTTGACTAAGCGAAGCTTCCAACTCGTCGAATGCTTTTTTAGCAGTATCGTTCCAATTAATTACTGCATTAGTTTTCTTTTTGTAGTGGCGCGTTTGATCAGTAAGTGGCGCGGCAATATCCGAGAAGCCTTTTACAAAGCGGTGGTAAAAACCAGCCATGTCCAAGGCTTCCTTGAG
>JASANF010018689.1:0-37483 GCA_030248245.1 Trissonchulus sp. WLG1_4 | reverse complement strand
TGCGCAGAGCCCAAGGCTATAATTGTGCAAAATTTTGTGGAAAAATATCTTACCAGCATTTTATAATCGAATGCCGAAAAATTAGTTTTGTATTCACACACAGCCTATATTTGAGTCTGCTGCTTCTGCAAATGGTTTCTTGTGCAATTTTTTGTCACAGAACACAATAAAATTGTTTCAATTTTTCATTACGACTAATAAAATCTACGCACTTATTTCTTTGCAAAACTTCTTCAAAGCGCTGGTGCTTAGTAGCTTTCTTACTTAAATTTTCTGTTAAAAAGTCAATATAAAAGTACTAAACTACAGAATTTTTTCCGAGAATTTTGGTGGGTTGAAATGCACGTCAAAACACTGGGAATTGTATTTTTGGGAGGGGGTCTTCAAAATAATGAAGAGCTCGCTTTAGCTATTCGGGAAGAATCCGGCCCCAAGGCTATGCTTTAACCCCCAACACCGAATTAAGGATCTTTTGCCTGTTGAAAGGTCAAGTTTCTGAAAAACAAAAAGTTTTTTTAATCTTGGTGACACTGGTTCTTAAGTTAAAGCAGTAAACCTCTAACCTGTCAATTCAGGCCTGAATGTGAAGTTGAAAAGCATCATAAATCATGCTTTTTGGCAATTTTTGAGTTAAGGTAGCGCTCAGCAACAAAACTCATGTTTGGCGCTCAGCTCATGCAATAAATAGCAATACCACTTTAATTGTATATCAAAGAGACGTCAAAAAAACCTATTTACAATACAGTTCAGCACTTTAATGTGAACGTGTCAAGTTTTATGACCATGTCGAATTTCCTATACACACTAATTTTGTTTTTGACCTAGCTCAGCGAAACTTCAACCGATTTTGATGATCTTGGTATCAATAGAAAGATCTCTCAAAAATCTAGACGTGATTGATCTTCGATTTTTCATTTTTATTTTTGATTTTGCAAAAACTCGATTTTTAAAAAATCGTGGGTCACTGTTTGAGCGACTACAAAAAGTGCTGTAAGGGCGAAAAATTTGAAAATCAAAAAACTTTCACGTCTGCATTTATATTCTTTCTTTTTCATTGTGCAAAAGATTTCAGCTCAATCGCAAACGGCAGCTGGGTCCCAGGTCCAAAAAAAAAGTAGTCGATTTCGCTACGCAAAAATGTAAGTTTGCCCACATGTTTCACTTTTTCAAAAATTAGACCTTTCCTAGGACTGCATGTTTCATCTGAAAAAAGGACACAGAAGAGCCATACTAGATTTTTTAAGAAATTAAATCAAAAATTTGACATTTTCGAAGATTTATCAGCTTTGTAGGTTTTTCATTCAGTATTTACTATTTTTACGCAGCTCAATGGTAACAAGGGGGAACCCCAACGTATTCTTAAGTTTAATACATCAATTTAAAGCTAAGAAACCGCATATTTCATCGATATAAGAATTTGTAATCATTTTATATGGAAACAAAAATTTTTTTGCTACGGCTACAAAATTGTCCAGAAAAATTAGAAAAAAATTTTTTATCACAATTTGCACGTTGAATGAAAGCTATTTTAGTTTTGAACAACTTTCCTTCAAGACATTATGGTCAAAAATGTAGCTGAAAAAAATTAAACGCGGGAGGTTGTCAGTTCCCCTCCAAGCGCCACCTTAAATGATTATTAAGATTAAGTTTGATTATTAAGTTAAAAAAGTATGTACATATATACGTACAGGGTACAGCTCGAACTTTTTCGCGTCAATTAACGGTCTGAGTGACTTTACTACAGAATGTACTTTTTTCAAAACGTTGGTTTGGTTGGATACGTTTGAATGCTACTAAAGTCAACGTATTATAACGTTCTTTATGCACTACATATACCAAGAGTAGACGGACTGTCGATATCTAAATTGGGCTTTGGCCATGACCGGCTTAAATAGGTACGGTTAGATCAGCTAATGCTGGCGATTGTGGTTTATTCATTCATTTTTTGGACCATTTAAAAATTCCGAACACGAGTAGATTTAGTGCAAGGATATACAAAATGCCACCTCATGAAATCTACACATGTGTTTACTGTTCACTTTAAATCAGACATCTTTTGTTAGCAACAACGGGTGATAGCAATACATCGGTAGGTTTTTCCCCTCCCTTAATGTGTATTTTTTCGCAAGAACCTCGTATCACCACTCACCACCATAGTATATATTATACATAGGTAGAAAGAAAACTAGAAAGTCAGATTTGGAGGAATGGATGCTGGCAGGGGTGTGATCGGTAACAAAAAATTTGGCGTATTTTTCTAAAAAAATTGAGGAATTCAGCTAAATGGTTTTCGAGGAATTTGCCACACATTTGAGAAATTTCAACCATATATGTAACAGCACCAAAATTTTGTATACCCCTGCCCCCCTTGGTGGAACCCACCCTCCCCTGCGTCAACTAATTTTTGACCCCCCCTCCCAAAAATGACGCAATTTTCACCGTTTTTGACCATAAAACACCGATTTTGACCATTGTTGACGAAAATTTTGGTAAAAATCGCTTAAATTTCACAAAAAATGAATGAATAAACCACAATCGCCAGCATTAGCTGATCTAACCGTACCTATTTAAGCCGGTCATGGCCAAAGCCCAATTTAGATATCGACAGTCCGTCTACTCTTGGTATATGTAGTGCATAAAGAACGTTATAATACGTTGACTTTAGTAGCATTCAAACGTATCCAACCAAACCAACGTTTTGAAAAAAGTACATTCTGTAGTAAAGTCACTCAGACCGTTAATTGACGCGAAAAAGTTCGAGCTGTACCCTGTACGTATATATGTACATACTTTTTTAACTTAATAATCAAACTTAATCTTAATAATCATTTAAGGTGGCGCTCAGGGGAACCGACTTTGGCGTTTAATTTTTTTCAGCTACATTTTTGACCATAATGTCTTGAAGGAAAGTTGTTCAAAATGAAAATAGCTTTCATTTGATGTGCATATTGTGATAAAAAATTTTTTTAATTTTTTGGACAATTTTGTAGCCGTAGCAAAAAAATTTTTGTTTCCATATAAAATGATTACTCATATCGATGAAATATGCGGTTTCTTAGCTTTAAATTGATGTATTAAACTTAAGAATACGTTGGAGTTTTGCTGAGTTATTTAGCCGTAAAAATAGCAAATCCAAAATGAAAAACCTACAAAGCTGATAAATCTTCGAAAATGTCAAATTTTTGATTTAATTTCTTAAAAAATTGAGTATGGCTTCTGGTAACTTTTTCAACGGAAACATGCAGTCCTAGGAAAGGTCTAATTTTTGAAAAAGTGAAACATGTGGGCAAACTTACATTTTTGCGTAGCGAAATCGACTACTTTTTTTGGACCTGGGACCCAGCTGCCGTTTGCGATTGAGCTGAAAGTTTGCACAATGAAAGAAAGAATATAAATGCAGACGTGAAAGTTTTTTGATTTTCAAATTTTGGCCCGCAGCACTTTTTGTAGTCGCTCAAACACGACTGATTTTTTAAAAATCGAGTTTTTGCAAAATCAAAAATAAAAATGAAAAATCGAAGATCAATCACGTCTAGATTTTTGAGAGATCTTTCTATTGATACCAAGATCATCAAAATCGGTTGAAGTTTCGCTGAGCTAGGTCAAAAACAAAATTAGTGTGAATAGGAAATTCGACATGGTCATAAAATTTGACACGTTCACATTAAAGTGCTGAACTGTATTGTAAATAGGTTTTTTTGACGTGTCTTTGATATACAATTAAAGTGGTATTGCTATTTATTGCATGAGCTGAGCGCCAAACATGAGTTTTGTTGCTGAGCGCTACCTTAACTCAAACGTTGCCAAAAAGCATGATTTATGATGCTTTTGAGCTTTATATTTAGGCCCGTATTCACATATTAAGTGTAACGCTTGAACTTGAACTAGTGTTAGCGCTTATAAGCACTAAGTGTTATTCACAAACTTGACCTTTTAACATGCTAAACATACTTAAGGGGGCGCTCCGGGAATCAAGGATTTGGGCCGTATTTTTTAAAAACAGCCAAAATGACCTATCATTTTTGAAGGAAAGTTGCCAAAAATACTATTTCTGATGTTTTGACGTGCATATCTCCATAGCAAAAAATTTGGAAAAAATTGGACAATTTACTGATTTTATTCGACTTCTACACAAATTCAGCAAGTAAGCCAGTGCATCAATGCTTTTTGAGGTTTTGCAAACAGACGATACGTAGATTTTATTAGTCGTAATGAAAAATTGAAACAATTTTATTGCGTTCTGTGCAAAAAATTGCACAAGAAACCATTTGCAGAAGCAGCAGACTCAAATATAGGCTGTGTGTGAATACAAAACTAATTTTTCGGCATTCGATTATAAAATGCTGGTAAGATATTTTTCCACAAAATTTTGCACAATTATAGCCTTGGGCTCTGCGCAGTTGAACAATTTTTTAGTTTTTTAAAATAAAGCTTAGAAATTTTTTTATATGAATTTTATTGCTCAGAGTTCGACTTCGAAAACACATAATGACATTTTTTATCCAAACCCGACATATGTAAATGTTAAAATCCAAAATAATGTTCAACTAGAGAAGCACATAAGCTACATTTTGGTATATAAAGTGTGACTATACGCAAAGTATAAGCAGAGTATTTGCCGAATATTCACTCACGTTTGGTGCCGTGGGAGTCACGTGACATAATCACGTGATTTGAAATTTTGCCTCCAGGGTTCTATTGTGCCATACTACATATATGTGTAGTAAAGTTTGACATTTGACAACTTTTTCGCCAATTTTTGATGCAACCCCCGATTCCCGGAGCGCCCCCTTAAGCGCTTAGCGCTTAGCAAACGCTTAAGGCCGATTCACACGGTGCGTTTTTGCCGCTGCGATTTTGACGCAAAACGCAAGCCGCAGGGTGTCGCAAGCGAAACGCACCGTCTGAACAAGCTTTGCGGCCTTAGTGCGTCTCGCAGGTCAGTTTGCTGCGTCTTTGCTGTTTCAAAAAAATGACAAATTGGTCCGCGAAATTTGGTTATGCCAACACGTCCGCAGCATCAAAACGCAATGAAATCGCAGGTCGAATAGCAGTCTGCCGTTTAAAACGCTGCGCCAAAATCAAGACGCAGGCATTCCGCACTAAAGACGCTGCGTCTGTTCAGACATTGCGTTTTGCGTGCGGCCAGCTGCGTTTTGCCGCAGCGACAAAAACGCTGCAGCAAAATCGCAGTAAAATCGCAGCGTGTGAATCGGCCTTTAGCGTTAGTTTGTGAATAACACTTAGTATGTGAATACGGGCCTAAGTCTGGAATTTTTTTCCATTTTTTCTTATTTTTCCGGACACAGGAAAACCAAGGATCTGAATTTTCTGTAAATTTTTTTAGGTTACAGATTTTTCAGATGTTTTTTACCCTTTCCATTCAGAGACATTTTACAGACTTTCAGAGGAATTTCAGACAAATTTCAGGGGCCGTATTCTCAAAATTACCTGCAGGTAAAGTTAGGCTAACTTTACCCACAGGTAAGGTGAAGGTAAAGTTAATTCTGTGGGTAAAGGTAAAGTTAAAATTGAAAACGCGATTAACGTAGACGGTTGAGGTTAAAAATTTGCACAATACATTAACTTTAGCTGCGAAACAAGATAAAGCAGTTTACTGGCCCGAAAATTAAAGCTAACTATAGCTATCACGTTGGCTTTAGTCAATGTTTGAGAATACGACTTTACCTTCACTTTACCTGTGGGTAAAGTTAGCCTAACTTTACTTGCAGGTAATTTTGAGAATACGGCCCCAGAGAAATTCAGGGGAAATTCAGAGAATTTCACTCAGAATTCAGAGACTCTGAATTTTATCTGAAAAAAATGTCACTGGCTTTTCAGATAAATTTCAGATACTTTTTACACGAATTTCAGAGAAAATTCACCTACTTTTTACAGGTGTAAAAGTCATGTATAATGTAATGCTGTTGCATTATATAGGCATTGCTTAGCCGGATCAAGTGCAGTTGGGGGGGGGGGGGAAATAGTGGACCTATTTTTTGGAGTAGAGCACCTTGGGGGAAGCATTTTTTGTAATAGAACCCCTATCAACAATTTTGGATTTTCTGAGCTATGACCCCTTGAAAATTGCATTTTCAGTGTTTTTGGACGTGAACGTAGGCCAAAGTTCGAAGCCAAAGTTGGCTATAATCTTTGTTTTTGGATAGTTTTGAGTGCGTTATGATGTTTTAAGGCATCGTCTAGGCTTAGTTGGCAGGATTCTCTAGGCTAAGCTGGCAGGATTTTTTCTGAAAATTTCGATTTTTATTGCCTAAGCCTGAGCCTAAGTCTAAGCCTGAACCTAAGCCTAAGCCTGAACCTAAGCCTAAGCCTAAGCCTGATACTAAGCCTAATATATAGGGGGGATTGGGTTATATATGCTTACTTGTACTTGATGAGTTGGGTTTCTTCAGTTGATATTCGAAGTTGAATCCGTTGTCTTCAATGCTTTCCGCTGTGCTGTAATCTTCCTCCGTCCCAGCCATATCTGACTGAAATAATTATATACTATATAATTACCTCTATATATATATATAATCAATAAAAGTACAAAATTGAAATTTTTTGGTAAAAACTTTTTTGAAAAAATATTGGGAAAAAATATTTTGAATTATGCAGTAGTATATAAATTTGATGAAGTATACGTATACGTGATATTAAATTCAATATATTTCTTGGATAGGTGCTCGAAGCCCCATGCGTCCTATCTCCATGGGTCACCTGGTGCACCAGGCATGGGGAACCATGGCAAATATATTGAATTCATTATTAATAAACTGCACTGAAGGACGTGGAGTCATTGTGCAATGCAAATTAATAAGAAATTTGCTAGAAAGAAAAAAATTATCCATTTATATACTTATGCCAGATACTATCAATATTTGTAATTCCCAAGTTAACAAATAAACTTTTATTTTTATTTGCAAATCGAAAGAAGTTTTCTTTCAATTTTCTTCGGGTATAACCTTTGCTTATCAATTTATTGATAAGCACTGTAGTTTTTTCAATAAATTTAGCTGAAGAACTGCTGATTACTATATATCTACGTAATTCATTTAAGTATACATTATAAATTACAGTTCTTGCTATATTGCTTTCAATTGGAGGGTACTTAGAAACATAAAAGACATAACCCTCAGTTTTATCATAAATACTGCAATTAAATTTATTATTCAAAACGGTAATATCTATATCCAGAACATTAGCTCTCAAGGGGGACTCATTTTCTTTATTTAATGTTAACTCCTTGGGATATATACTACCGTAACAACATTGAAAAGTATTATTATCATTTAGAACCGTTATATCATCTATATAGCGATATATATATCTTAAATTTTTTAGAGTTTTGTAATCCTTATTTTTAAGACACTGTTTAACAAAGAAAAATTCGTAAGAATGCAAAAATAAATTGGATCAAGTGCAGTTGGGGGGGGAAAAATAGTGGACCTATTTTTTGGAGTAGAGCACCTTGAGGGAAGCATTTTTTGTAATAGAACCCCTATCCACAAATTTGGATTTTCTGAGCTATGACCCCTTGAAAATGGGATTTTCAGTGTTTTTGGAAGTGAACGTAGGCCAAAGTTCGAAGCCAAAAATGGCTATAATCTTTGTTTTTGGATAGTTTTGAGTGCGTTATGATGTTTTAAGGCATCGTCTAGGCTTAGTTGGCAGGATTCTCTAGGCTAAGCTGGCAGGATTTTTTCTGAAAATTTCGATTTTTTTATTGCCTAAGCCTGAGCCTAAGCCTAAGCCTGAACCTAAGCCTAAGCCTAAGCCTGATACTAAGCCTAAGCCTAAGCCCCATACTAAGCCTAAGCCCTAAGCCTAAGCCTAAGCCCAAGCCTAAATTAAGGCCAAGTTTGAATTTGGTCAAAAATTGGACGTTTCTGGCGAATTTGGCGAATTTTTCGGCGGGAACCCGGTCAAAGAGCCTTTGTTTTGATTCTAAAAAATTGTAACGAATAATCTGACACCATTTAGACACGATTAGAATGGAAAAAACAAGAGCTTCGGAAAAAAATTGCGAAAACGTCCCTCACTGAGGGTTCAGATTTCGGGGGGTTGTATCTCAAAAAAACCAAAAAATGAAATAGGGGTTCTTGAAGCAAAAATGCTTCCCCTAAGGTGCTCTACTCAAAAAAATAGGTCCACTATTTTTCCCCCCCCAACTGCATTTAACCCAATAAATTGGCTAGAAAAGGTCCACAATCAGTTCCCATTGGAATACCAATCTTTTGTCTTAAGCCTGAGCCCTAAGCCCAAGCCTAAGCCCAAGCCTAAATTAAGGCCAAGTTTGAATTTGGTCAAAAATTGGACGTTTCTGGCGAATTTGGCCAATTTTTCGGCAGGAACCCGGTTAAAAAGCCTTTGTTTTGATCCTAAAAAATCGCAAACAATAATCTGACACCATTTAGACACGATTAGAACGGAAAATACAAGGGCTTCGGAAAGAATTTGCGAAAACGTCCCTCACTGAGGTTTCAGATTTCGGGGGGTCGTATCTCAAAAAATTCAAAAAATTAAATAGGGGTTCTTGAAGCAAAAATGCTTCCCCCAAGGTGCTCTACTCAAAAAAATAGGTCCACTATTCCCCCCCCCAACTGCATTTAACCCTGAAAATCCATTTAATTTTAGAAGCTGGTCCTGATTTAACTAATCGGTATGTCGGTGGATCAGTTAGTGGACTGGTTGAAGCCTCAGGTCTCCCGAATTCTTGAGCCAAACCTGTTCGATGGACGAGATGCTAACTTGATTTCGGTACGGTCCAGGTAAGCTGGGTCGTGCTTTACATCAGTTAATTACTGATTATAATTTTTTTGTTAGCTGGGAAAGTTTTGTAACTTTTCAAAGCCTGAACCGATTTACAAAATTTTTTCAACATTTAGTAGCTTAGAAGTTGTTCTTTCAATGGTAGCAGCAGGTCTTAATTTGATTCAGTATTTTTGCCTAAATCCAATTTTGCGCAAAAAATTTCATGTAAAGTTTAATTTCCAGCTAAAGCTTACATCCTACAAACTTCTAACCTAGCCTATTCGAAAGAGCGTTCAATTTTGACCCCCCCTAGGTTTAGGGGATATAGGGGGACTCCCGATCATTAGTCGAAAAAATGCCGTTTTTCCGACTTATTCGACCCCTAAGGGTTTTAACACCAATAATTTCACTTCAGATTTTTATTAAAAGGGGCGACAGCTATTTTGGGGGCTAGAGTGAGATCAGATTGGGGGCATGGCTGACGATGGGGGTTTCATATTTTTATTAAAAGATGGGGTAGGAAGCGAATTAGAATCGAAAATAATTTCTCCCCCCCCCGCTTCAGTCTGACCGGGGGCTTGGCATCGATATTCCATGGTCAAGTCTGAGGGCGTGTTTGTCTTGGAATCTTAAATCAAGGGAGGGGGTGGCTGATCCTCCGAGGCCTCCTGTGTATATTTCCCTGTATCTGTGGCGAAGTTGAAGCGATCTAATTAATGTAAGGTATATAATTATCACAATCTCACAGAGCTGAAAATAGAAAGTTTCGGGTGGAGAAGCCGCCGCCTCCCCCACCCTCTCAATCTCCATTTGTTAGTGTGACCTACAGCCTAATTAAGCCTTACAGCCTAACTAAGAAATTAGTTCATATTAATAGTAATTTATCAGTAAAATCCCTGCAATGCGTTTTACTACTAATTTATGAAGCGAATTAATAGTTTATGTGTTAAAAAAGCAAGAAGGATGTCCCGATTTCGAAATATATAAAGAATGAAGTGGAGGCGCCGCTAATCGAACCCGGGCCGATAGCGTCGACGACAAGAATTTTGACCACTCTACCACAACCAAGTCTCATAGGCCATGTGTCTCATTTCAACATGCAACTGGGCCCAGAAATCAGAATTTATATTTTAGTGTCCCTTCCTGTTACGTTGGATCTCAGTCGATGGGTGATCGATTTCGAATAGCGCTGCCGTACGCTGAAAACGTGCTTTGGTGTGAGTTGATATTTTATTAGTTAGTCTTTTGAAATTTTCCAGTTACTGTTAAACAGTATCGAGCTACCGGCGAAGTAAAAAAGTAATGAATGCAATCATGCATGTACACGGGCTCTCGGTCTGAGGGGGGGGGGGCTTGTCCCGGAATTGTCGAAATTTTGGGGGGGCTAGTCCGGACGTTTTATTGGTTTTATCCGGACGGGATTGAACGGACAAAAGCGCGAAAGTCGAATTTTTGCCTAAAAAAGAGAACTTTTGGCAAAATTGGACTAATTTTGGCAATTTTTTCGCTTTTCGCCTATTCATTTTTGAAACATTTTACAGTGGTCTGGGCAATTTCTGAGTTTTCGGGCACCTTTCTTTCAGGGGGGGCTTGTCCCGGTGGGTCAGATTTGAGGGGGGGGGGCTTGTCCCGAGGTAGCTTGCCCCCCCCAGACCCTCCCATGGCCCCATGTACATTTGTGGATGCATTCGTGTTTTGAATTTAGTCATTAATATTAGTATGTTGTTTTCTTTACTATAACTATCTTAATTTTTCTTCAACAAATTTTTTCTTTGTTTCAGGGGATGTAATTTTTCACTGCACCAATCCAGATCTCTGCCCAGACTTGGTGACAACTGATGACGACTTTTTACCGGTGCTTTTCCGACGTGTAAGCTGGAGTTTTTGGTGTGGTTTTTTTTAAATGAGCTTACGTGAAATAGCTAACAAAAGATGGCATTTGCACTGAGCTCATGACATGGGTCGAGCATGAGGTTGGCTTGGTTCTTTTTTTTGATCTGGTTTAATTTGCGTGTGTTGAGCTATCTCGCCTGATTTGTCTACTTGTTTACGATATCCTATTTCTTTCTTTTTTTTAGCCCGTTATCAATAGTAGCGTATTGTTAGTCCCGGTATTTCCTCTTGCTCTTTCTATTGACGATTAATGACAAGACTTTAGATTAATTAATTAATCAAAAGTCTAAAAATTTATAGATTTTTGCTCTTTAAATTTTAGCCATGGTGCAGCAAGGACATGGACAGCTTGAGATTGCTGATTCTGGATTGGCTAGAGCAATTTCGACAGTATCAGTTTGAACGGGTTCAGAGGCTTGAGGAATTGCAAAATCACATGACAGCTTTGGAAACGGCCGGATTGGCTGATCAGTTGCAGGCATATATATTGCAGGTATATATTGGGCAGAAATACGCTTAGTCTTTTTTCAACAGAATTTTTTTTGTAAAAAAGTAGCGCATGATTGTAGAACGAAATGCTTTTTGTTTGATACACTTCTATCGAACTGTTCACTTTTTAGACGAAAATGCAGCCAAGTTTGTGTTTGTATGAATCTTTGGTATTTACAAAACGGCGGTTAACTAAGACGTTCTTTCCGAGTTGTAGCGGGTCATAAAGAATCATAAGCTACATTATTTTGCCAAAACAGCAGCTACGCACAGACCAACTTGAATTCAGCTATGCTTTCAGCTTTGTTCAGTGGGCGACTTGTCAGACTGTTTGCAATTGGTCATAAAAAAGTTCATCGCATGGTAACCTGTATATATCTAAGTACAATCATAGTTTTTTATTCTACCTCAGACTTAACTAGCTATTTTATGTCACTCAACTTACACGAGTGAAACAGAACGTTTTAATTCTTCATTTAAACATTCTTCAATCATCCCATACCCCTCAATTGTGTGTGTTTACGAATTGACTGGCGAATTGTGACTTGTGAGAACGTCACTTTTTTCAGGAAGGAGATGGTACAGTGGTTATTTTGTGCCTCAAGCTTGAATTGGAAGATGTGAAAAAATACCAATCAGATAAAAAACCAAAGGTATATATATTGTTTATTGTTATGTTATATATATAAGGTCTTCGGTTATATAAGGACTGTTCGGTTATGAAGGTCGTCAGCAGAATTTACGAATAAGCTTTGCCTTTGTAATGAAAAAGCGAGGACTACGTAATTATTTAAGTAAAAAATTATCATTTTAAAAATATAGAAAAGTGATAGAAAATTTCTCTGGGATTGGAAAGTGCTTGGCCTTTTCTGCTTTCGATCATTGAAATTAGTGCTTTTGATAATGAAATAGCTTGTTTTAGCTTTTTCTCAGCGACTCAGCGCAGCTGAAGTAATTTTTATTTTAATTAAACTAATTTTTAGGCGCCATATTGGGATCTTGTGATTTTGGAGATCAAATTCGACATCGACATCACTGGAAACCTGAAGGCTCAATCTCGCCTCCACTGCGACAGTGAATTAGAAACGTAAATATAATTCAATTTTAAAACACTGCTAATGTGAGGTATATTTTTCTAAAACTGATTGATTAACTCTAAGTTTTGGTCTTCGACTATTTCGTACGAATCATGCATAAAAGTATTTCAGTAAAAAGTACCGAAGAATTTAATTCCAGCCAGTTTGAAAAGCCATGCTTTGTATTCATACGTGGGCAGCAATTCCGAGGGAGGGGGGGCGGAGCAGCTTTTCCGCTGATTTTATCTTCGTGAGCACCTTCCCCCCACGCCCATGTGTGTTTGTAATACTTTTAAATTAATCTAACTTTTTTGTACTATATTAAAAAATTAGTAGTACAGTTAACAGTAATTGAAAGTAACTTCAACTGTTGCCGCTAGGTAGAACAAGCCCTACCTGCTCTAGACTTCATATTTTTTCAGGTTGCTAGGAGGACGACAGGCTACGCGAGTAAACAACTTTTCTCCGATGCAAGAAATCACTGAATACATTGAAGACACAGTCAAAGATATACAGAAAAAGGTATTGCTTGATTTGGGATCCGGTTTCATTTCCAGAATAGGTTTGGAGTTAGCAGTTTGGCGTTAGACACAAGTTTTAGTGAATTAGTTTTAGGTTTTTTCTTGGAGTATTAAAGTCCCTTGGGCCGACTTTTGGCCTAAGCTCTGGCTTGGAATTAGCCGCCGCTCTTAGTATAGTATAGTATTAAAGTACCCTTTCCTGCCTTTTTGGTTCAACCTGAAAGTTTATTTTTTATCGAACAGGGTAGACAGGTAAAAGTGTACGGTAAAGTTTTTTATTTTTTTAGTGGAAGCTCTTTTTTTAGAAAAACTGCCTATTTAGTCGTATCTTACATTTTTTTTGCAGCCCAGTATAATAGGCCAGACGGTCGTTGCCTTGGAAAATCGAATTTATTTTGTATAGTGCACAGTTTTACTTTTATTTTTTAATTATTTTTCAGTTTAACTTTATTTGCTTGATTATTTTTTCTTGCAGATTATTGCCAAATTATCCAATGTCGACAAGCGCAGCAGCTTTTTGAATCTAGTCAAAGCACATTTTGCTCAGTGAGTTTTCTTTTATGACATATTGATAAATCCAGTACTATAGTTTTTTTTTACATTTTCCGGTAAAACTTCTATACATTCAGCCACCTTGTGGAGCCTTGAGCTTATATTATAATGTGAGACATATTACGGTAGGTAAATTGCATCAAATCCGTTTAGCTACGGATTGGCTCACACCGATTTAGCTGAGGAACACGTGTGCAGCTGAAGAAATATGTGGGGGGAGCCATTGACCGGGGGGCAGGGGCGGTTCCAGGGGGGGGGTGCAGGGGGTGTGCACCCCCCCCTTTTTGGTCGAAAGGGGGGGTGCAGCAGCTAGATGTCCAAAAGTGCCGGCCGCAATGCAACACAAATTTTTCTTAAAAAAACCATAAATTCGCTAGCTTCTGGGGACTGCCGCCCCCAGACCCCTGCTTTGTATATGTTGCAATGACTTTCTCATCAATTTGAGGATTAGCAGTGTTCATGATAGACTTTGTTTGTTCACGTATCAACTCTGATGACTTCTTGTGTTGCTTTACCTTTAGGTCTTGCAGACTATGTAATCCGAAGGTTTGTACTGTAGTTAGTCCAAATCCCAACGACTAGGTTTTACAGTTCTCTTTGAGCAAGAAGAGACTAAAGTGACATGTTTACAATACATGTTTCTGTACAGCCCACCACTTGAGCACTTTATCTAACGGCGTCGGTAAATGGGTGCCATAAGTCTATAGGAAAGTACCTGGAGTTTCTGAAGGGCATGTCGATGCTGCATGTGCCTTATGGTGTCTCCTCCATGGTGTAGTCCATGGGCGTGGCCAAAATTTCCCCTGAAGGTTTTTCCCTATGAATTTCTACACAAGAATCCCCTCTTTGGTTTTTATTGCCAGCAGAAAAAAATTTGAGGTACGCCTCCAGTTGACCAGATTTGGCCTAAAAATTGCTGATTTACCTAGATCTATTTAGACCTTAAAAATTGCGAAGCAACGCAACATCATGCGAAACTGAAATATCACGACACATTTAGATCTGTAACGTAAACTTTTTTTGAAAATCTAAAAATTTAAATTTCTGATACGTCTCCAGTTGACCAAATTCGGTCTAAAGACAAGAAAAATCGCCAATTGTCTTCTGGGGCCCCCCAGACCCCTGCCAGCCTACTGCTTAGTGCTCAATTGTAGTTTTAATGTCACTATTAACGCCACAATGTAGTCAAACTGGTAGCGTAACATTGCGAAACCATATGAAGAACTAAAAAAATTTCGAAGCTGCAACCCCCTTTTCGAAATCCAGGAACCGCCCCTGCCGGGGGGGGGGGGGGTGCTGCCGCTCTATTTTTTCTAAAGTTTTGCCCATTTAAGCCAATGTGATGCGAGCAGGTCAGGTTGGGGGTGGGGGTAAAATGTATGTTCCCAACACCCAAGTATGGTTAACATTAAGATTTAGCTGGGATTCAACTGAATCGATTTAACTGCAGTTTTAGACTTATAGCTAAACATAATATTTGGTGCATTCCAGTATATACGCCGTCAGCTATGTACTCTTGCTGTGTATTATTTTTTAAGTGATAAATCACTTATTTTGCCTTTTATGATATGAGACACCAATATTATGTACTCTTACTGGTCTATAGCTGTACACATATGCTCTTGGCTGTTGCTCAAACCATCCTGCATTTCTGATTTTCACTGGTTTTCTTTCAGACGCGTGACATTTAGCAACGAGAACAGTTTGCAGATTATGGTGGAGGAAATGGGCTTCCACTGTGTCCTGACAAGTTAGTACTTTCCGCTTACTTAAATCTGTACTACTCAGCTCAAAAACTTCTTTAGATATTATTTATATCTTTCGATAAAGATATTGTCTTTTCTGATCGGACACAGGTGTGTGCGGACTAAATTACCCTTTTTATTCAACCGGAGGATTTATGTTTTAGTTTGAGTCTAATTTTATCATAGTATTAAACCTGGTTCATACTTTGTACGTCTTTTACGTGTCCGTTTGCTAATAAAGATAGCCCACTGCTGCCATAAGCCAGTACAGAACATCGACACCTAGGGCGGAATGGATAAAGGCAGTTTTAGCTTAGTCTTTCTAAACGCAGTCTAAGGGCAACGTTTTAACCTATGTAATATATACGAGTAGAATTTTTCGTTATCATGTTCTAAATTACTGAAATAGAACGCCTTAGACTGGTTTTAACGCTGTTGGTTGCAGTTTCGGTTGGCGAAGCGTTTGTGGACAAGCACTCGGTCAACATCAAACTGCAACCATTCGAAATTGACCAATCAGCGAAAACCAGAGAGATGAAACGGGCCATCCGATTGGTCGATTCCGTGCCCAACGCCACTCAGGAGGACATGTTGCAGTCTTTAATGTAGCCGTAATACTCTTAATACTAATTATATATACTCTTGCTATAATTGTCCATTGAGACTTATGGCTCGATTCATACTAACAGCTGTATGTCCATGTCCATTCAGTTACGAAATAATCACGCCGCCACCACCAGCGATAGATGCTGACAGTTGCTGATGTCAGTTTTAATACAGGAATGTATAAAGTGAAAAAATCTATTATTTCGTAATGATTTATTCGACGAGTTTTGTACGAGTTACCTGATTGTTGTTAAATTGCAATTCGATGCAGCTAGCCCCAAATGTCGGGCATACCTTAAAATCTAGTCGTGGCGTATTTTTTTGGATAATCAATTGTGGCTGAACGCATATACTGCGGTTAATAGTATGAATTGTTAGTATTGAATAAATGTTTTTAGACGATTTTAATCACTAGAAGGTTCATGAAGTTCTCGGCGCTTTGGTTTTTAAGCTTTTTTGGCTGCAAATTAGTACGTAAGAAAGACGGTGGATTTAGGATGTGACAAAAACTATTACCTGTTGTGGATATGACACAAGAAGTAATAGTTGGATTCAGAGTTTGGCGTGAACGTTTTGTAAGAATTAATATTTTGGAAAGGATTTTTAACGGTTGTACTGATAGCAAAACCATAAATAAAGTTCCGATGCTTTTAATACTGTTGAGACCAACTACGGCTAAGTTAACTAGAGTTCTACTAATGGTAAAGAACGCTTACCATTTTAATCAGTTTAATGTAGTTATAGACTTCAAGACGAACACGTCTTGCACTTTTCAAAAAAAGAAAAACGCAACTACCTATGTAACTGATTTCCCAGTAAATAAATTTTTAACCTAATTTTGTTTTTTTATTTTAGCAGTCAAATCGAAGGTCATGTGAGACATTTCAAACAGGAGTGTGCCTAAGATGGGAACGTTGCTGGATTTCGGTCAAATCGAATATGTGCTGCAAATAGCAATCCTGTTTTGATAAGGGTCGATTCATACTTACAGCCGTATTGTCTTTTAAGCCTGCTGAATAGCGAAAATGTGACGCCTCAACTTTTGTGTTTATGTTGGGTGCCATAACCTATATATTAATTTCGGAATTCTGAAGATAAGTAAAGCCAGGATGAGTCGAACCACCGCCGTTCGGTACGATAATTTCTACTTTACAATCTTATCCACTAGACTTTTTCAACTCACAACACGCCGTTCACAACTAGCATATTTGTAACAGTGAACAGTGGTGGTGCAAGAAATTTATTTTTTGACTACGTGTCTCTATCTAGAGCTATAGCGAGAGTACATAATAGCGTCTCACTCTATATAGAAGAAGAGTAAGACACTCTTCAGCCTGTCAGTGTTCTATCGCAGGCGGATGCGCTGGTCATTTTCAGCCCACATGTTTCATTAGATGTAGATGGCCAGTCGGAACCGAGCTCCTCATCTGATTGGCGAGACGTTAATGCATGTGCTCCAACCAGTAGTGACGTAACCATAGCAACCACCGAAGACATGTCTGTCTGCGTGCTGATTGGAGCACGTGCAGCACCAGCTCACTTCTGATTGGCCATCTACATGTTTAATAAAAATTAAACATGTTGGCTGAAAATGACTAGCGCGTCTGTCTGCGCTTGAACACAGGCAGGCTGAAGAGTGTCTCACTCTTCTATAGAGTGAGACAACTTCTATATAGTGAGACACTATTATGTACTCTTGGCTATAGCAATGTACGTTCTATATACATGAGCATATTGTAGTGTGATAACTACTGAATTTACCAGATGATTATCAATGAGGCTGCTAGGCTAAAGCCCAGGCGTTTGACTAGGATTCAGCAGTGTAGGTTGAGGGTTCGATCCCCACTAGCCTTGAATGTCATGTCATGTTGCAATTTTAAAATCATATCCCAGAACACTCAACACAGTTTAACTGTGGCGTGATTATTTCGTAATTTTGGCGGCTGAACGGACAACGGTGGTATGTATGTAGGTGTCTATTGCCTATTGTAAATTGTTCTATAACCTGTGTCTATTGTTTTTGATTGGATGAGAACTCTCTTGAAATCTGATTCACATGCAGAATACTCGGGACGATTCACACTTAGAACCTGCTAAACGATTTTTTTACACTAAAGTTTTCTATTTTTGAAGCGGCATACTTGTGTGAAAATTTGGTCGGTATTTGCACTTTGCAGTATACTTGCGTGGACGCACATAGAAATCTTTCGTATTAGGTTTTGTCATCATTCCATTGCGTTTTCGCTTTTGCTGTAAATATAAATAGTGTACAATATGTATGTGTGAACAGTAAAGCTTTACATTAAACGTTGCCGGTTGACCCCTAGGATTGCCCCAATGCGGGTAACTCCACATCGTCATTTTGTGTTAGGGGCTGCGTTCCCGCTTCCTCGTTTTCAACCAACATCTAACCTTAAAACTTGGCTTGCTTATTTTAGTCACCGTATTCATAAAAGTCTAGCTTGGCCAGTCAGACTTATTAGTCTCGCTTTGGGCTTATAAGTGAGAGTTGAGACTTCAAGCTAGGCTTGCACACGCCGGACTTAGTCTAGCTTATTTGTATTCAAGCAAGTGCAGGAGGCAAGCGCGGCTCCATCGGTTCTGGTGGACTACGCTCCGTGCAGCGCCGCTGGTTGTAGACCCCGATGTGAAAAATAAGACTGAAGATTTTCGTGAAATTAAAAGACAGCGGGGGATGCGACTGCTGGCTGAATATGACAGTAAAATTACGACTTTTTTACACGTTCCGATTATTTTTCTAATCATAATACCTAATAATGCCCGAACTCGAACTAATAATGCCCGCACTCCTTCTCAGAAGTGACCCAACAGGGAGCCGCCCGGCCAAAATATTTACGACCAAATTCGGCAACTGGGTTAGGACTGGAATAAAGAGTACGGGCAGAAAGTGACTTTATTTTTCACCAAGGCTGACATTTTTTCTAACCACTTTCATGCTCCAATTACGGTTGAAGGGGAAACTTATCCCACGAATGAACATTTTCTTTTCGTCTCAAAAGCCCGCCGGTGCGGAAAAAATTCCAAGATTCCTAAAATTACGGGGCACCAAAACCCAGTCAATGCAAAACGTATCGGTGAGCGGGACATTCCGTGGGCGGGAACCCAGGCCCAGTGGGAAGAGGATGCATACCACTGGCTGTATACGGCAAATTTGGCGAAGTATGTACAACACGCAAACCGCACTGCAAAATATTTGCCTGTCCCTATTGAGTATAGACAATACATTACGGATGTATTATAAATTTTTGGAATTTTTTCACAGCTGAAGGGGTTGATGTTGTCGAAAATTGGGCTAAAGGATCTTCGAGCATGCGTGATTTAGCGATAAGACGCCCCCCGCACGGTTGTCTTATTTTGGAAAAATAAATTTCATTATGACATATTTCATGTCGCAGTTACAGTATGTGATGGATTTTGTTAAGCCCAATGCTGAACTAATAACAATTTTTGAAAACGCAATAGATAGATATTTATGGTACCCGAGTAAACTACATTTAATAGCCAAAAAGATTTTGTACTTGCCAAAATCGAATGGGGGTATAAGCTATCCAAATTTAGAAAACAGAGCTTTAGCTATGCGTTTGAGAATAATTTTTAGACGATGGCCTGCAATTCAAAACAGAAAATGGCATGGGCTCTTCGATCATTATAGACTGAAAACGGAAAACCACCGTAAAGTTGAACTAAGAAATCTAGTTTGTCCTAACTTTTACAAAGAAATTAGAGAAGCGGAAATTAAAGCAGATGTTCAAAGACTTGACGGTTTTCTGGTTTCAGTTAGAGGTACTGTATTGGATATAAGAAAAGTGAAATTGAAAAATATTTGTGAAATACTATCAAAGCATGATTTTGGGTATAGTGTCCAAAAAATTCGGAACTTTTGGTCAGAAAAATTGCGTCGCAATATTGATTTGACAGACTTTTGGAAATCGGTTACAGTAAAATTTTCGGACGGCTACACAAAATCATTACACTATGCAGTCATCCACAGAGCTTTTCTGACAAGATCCAGAAAAAACAATTTTAATTTGTCAAAACCTGAATTCTGTAAAATCTGTTCCTTCTATGCAGAAGAGTATCGTGAAGATATATTGCATGTTTTTGTGAACTGTCGGCGTGCAAAAACTGTTTGGGGCATGTTAGGAAATGTAATTGAAAGTATATTAGGTATTAGAGAACCAAATGAACAAGATATCATTTTGGTAGTACAGGTCGAAAACAGCAGAAAGTCTATTCTAGCAAACTTAGTTCTACAAGAAGGAAAAGAACAATCTGGATAGCAAGAAAAACTTTGGATGACAAAAATGAAACACTGGAACTGTCCAAATATTTTAAACACAGGCTTTTAAAAGTATTAGTCGGGGCTGAAAATATTATGGGAAAAAGAAAATTCGAGGAGTTTTTCAGAGAATTAGCTTTCTATGGTGAGAACGAACAAATATCATTACGACATGTGTAGCATCAATGTATTTTGTGTAAAGTGTTGTGGAGTACTGTAGAATATGTGTGATCATGATACTGCCATGTTTTTCCTGTTGTGCCACAGCACAACAGGTCTTTAATTTTGATTTTGGCGGATAGTATAGAGTGTGGCTAAGCGTGTGTGTTTGTTTACTGTACAGTTTGGCTTAACTGTGCGTGCGTTACAGCATTGCCTAGCATAAAAAATACACAATTGCTGTGACTATTATTTGGAAATCTTTATTGACAAAAGGTTGATCTCGCAAAATATCTGCGCATGCTGTGTGTGCATGCAAATAGAACTAAAAGTGTCACTGCCTTTACATAGGTAATCCAATTACATAGCTGTAATACATTTTCTTTACAGATGACCATACTACATACAGTATAGGGCAGTATATACATCCTTCGTATGTGCCTACTGTGATTGCATGTGAAACCAAACTGCGTGATAACAAACTTTGGCTGGCATTATGTAAATATTGTGGGAGTATCATGCAACTAATATGTAAATTAGCTGACAAGCAACTCTATATAAACCATAAATAATGAAGTCCATGTTTCAAATGCTCTGGCTGGCTGTCAACTGTTTTCTTAAATTTAGGTGGATAACTCTCCCAAAGTTTATACTAAAGTCTTAGTTGAAGATAATCTCCAATTGAGTAGATTGAGTAGAATCTCAGCTGAATTGAATCTACACCTCTGTTTTTTATAATGTAATATTTAATTTAATAATTTAACTCTTAAGCGCTAACTGCGCCATTGGTGCAGCGGACTTGAACCAATTTAAGGCAAGTAAACCTGAGCTAAATCTATTAAGCTTATGTTAATCAGTCCGATTTGGTGCAATGCACCGTTGGAAAGGTAAATACCGCTGCACAACAGGCTTTAGCTGACTTCTGGTTAGTTTACTTAGAACTTTTTGCTTGATACTTACTGAAGGTTTTGCCGCAGATTGGGCTTGTTGATTATCAATGTTGTGACGCATATGTCAATAATGCAGCCAAATTAATCACAACTAAGAAGATAGGAGAAATTCGATATATATACACAATTATATTATTATTATTCGATGAGCAGAAACTTCCGTGATAATATGCAAATTAGGCGCAACGTATTAACAATCAAGTCAAACTTCATTTTGATTTCTGGCAACATGACAGCAGCACTCCAAACGTGGGACGGTGTCCGGTATGGACAGGGCTTGGAGACTAAATTTCGGCAAAAATCCGAAAACTGGAAGTTTGTGGAAGAGTGTTACATACAAATAGTTTCTTTTTTGGAAGCAAAAACTAAGCAACTAAAATTGAGGATGACGCTGCAACTCAAAATTCGGAGGCAAAATTTTCACGCCAAACATTTTGTAAGAATTTACGAAACCAGAATGAAATTCGAACTGAGAAAATTTTGGCAAAAGGTGGGACATGACCAACACCGAAAGTGGCGCAACCTGCTCGATAAAATGGAATTATATATTAACGATTTTTGCCTCTGCCGCCTGCTCGAAACTGACAGCGAAAACCCGTAAGAAATTCCCGATCTGAACACGGAAGCGTTTTGTTTTTATAATGAATATAATTTTTGGAATTTCAATGATTCATTTGGCTCATTACATTTAGCTCATTTTGCAAGATCGCATGTCATACTATTATATTTTACAATTTTGTAATTTACCCAATATGTTAAATAAAATTATATATCTTTAAAAAAACCTGGATGGCCGGGCTGCCCTGATCAAAAAAAGAGCCCCAGTAGGGCGAGGCCGGTGCTTTGCATTCCGTGCCGGTTGACCCCTAGGATTGCCCCAAATGCGGGTAACTCCACATCGTCATTTTTGAGTTAGGGGCTGCGTTCGCGCTTCCCCGTTTTCACCCAACAAAAGCCAACTTTTAACCCTAAGACGCCCAGACGGTCTCTCTCTGGGCAGTCAGACTTTGACACCTTCCACTTTTTTGGTCATTGCTCGAGCTACGAGCGTCGTAGAGAGCTCCAAAAACCACCATTCGATTGAGAATTTAATGGTCAGCAAAACATAATGCGTAGATTAAGGGTCTAGGACGCACCATTTTTGGGCTATAAGCGCTCAAAGTTGAGTACCTCACCCTAGAGTATTAACACAGCAACCGTGCGCCTGCCATAGTTGACTGCTAAAAATTAACTACAGTATCCGCTGCATCTGATGCACAAAAAGCTGACTGCTGGACTTGCGATCAAATATCATAATGGGGCCATAAGGAAAATATTACTTTTGCGATGCAAAAAGTCAAATTTTTACAGTGCTTATTTAATCAGAGGTTTTGTTGTGCGGCAGTAGGACTAAAATTGGGCCACGAAATGCAAAAACAAATTCTACCGACATAACGGAGATGCTGCTCTAAGTCTAAATCGGCACTAAACATTGTGTGATTGCAAAACCTGTTCATTAATGTTTCACGAGCTGTATGAATAGGAAACCACTATGTCTAATAAACTTACCTGGATTCAGCTGACTCTGTTTCAGAGCAGCCCTATACAGTTGAGTAGCGAATAAAAGAAATTGAAGGTTGAAGTTACCTAACGTACGTAGTTTATGGCTGACCCTGATTCAGGGCAACCAGTGGCGCCCACCAGCGTAGTGCCTGACCCTGATTCAGGGCAGGTGACGCTGGAGGCTGACAATGAAACTGCCGAGCAACAGGACAACGTAGAGCAGGCGGCGCAGGTGCGGGCCCTCACTTGCTACGTCCCACTGCACAAATACGACTTACATAGTTTTTCCGAGACAAAGATTTAGCGGAAGCTATTTCATTGGAAAATGACAAAGCTAAGCATCCCAAAATTGCTTACCGGGTGCGAGGATCCCTAAAACTGGTCTATGGAGACACTCTTACACGTGACCAGCTGGTCATCAACCAAATTTTGATTCGCCCTGAGTTACCTTTCGCTGAGTCGGGAACTGGCCCTAAAATTGTAAAACTGTCCATCTGTTTGGAATCCCGGTAAACGTGGATCACGCTATCGTTACCAGGTAGCTTGTGGAAAAAGTGGGGGTGAACGTCGAGAAGGAAGTAAGATGGCTTTTATATGGTGGAACTGAAATTAGTAATGGGGCCGATCCGTAGTGGTGGGAGTCACCCGGGGAAAGGAAATACGAGGTTTTGAAAAATTTGAACTGCCGGGGCGGCAGCCAATTACAATTCAACTATGGTATCGTGGAACCGCTCTTTGGTGTCGCAAATGCGTTGAAAAGGGCCATCGGGCCAAAGACTGCCCTTCAAATTTTATTTCTCGACAACCGGACTCGAAACCCCAAGAGTCAAATAGCAGTGGCACATTTCAAGTGCCTAAACCCCCCGCTACGTCTACCTTTTCTGAAGTGGCGCAGACGGGTACAGCTCGTCCAAAATTTCAAGACCAGATTAGGAAGCTTGTTCAAGATCTGACAAAGGAATACGGTCAAAAAGTGACCCCGTTTTTCACTCAAGCCGATATATTTTCGAACCATTACCATGCCCCTATAACGGTTGATGGCGAGACATATCCCACAAATGAACATTTTCTTTTTGCCACTAAAGCGCGTCGTTGTGGGAAAAATTCTATGCTACCGAAAATTATGGGGGAATCCAACGCAGTAACTGTAAAGCGGCTGGGGGAGCGTGATATTCCGTGGATGGGCACCCAAGCCCAGTGGGAAGAGGATGCTTACCATTGGCTATATACAGCCAATGTAGCTAAATACGAGCAGCATGCAAATTTAT
The DNA here is from genome assembly GCA_030248245.1 of Trissonchulus sp. WLG1_4. Lineage (NCBI taxonomy): Eukaryota > Metazoa > Nematoda > Enoplea > Enoplida > Ironidae > Trissonchulus > Trissonchulus sp. WLG1_4. The sequence continues at coordinate 13,628 of JASANF010018689.1, read as the reverse complement.
GGGCTGCCCTCCTCCGCACAACAGGGACCCAACTTGCAGAAGCAAGCCCCACAGCGAAATTTTTTGGCATAGGTCACAAAAAAACGACGCCTGAAGCTTTCGATCCAACCAAATGGACTGGACTAAACGCAATGGGCATTCTTTTGACGCACCTTCGACGCAAAATTGCAACTGACCCACGATTTCAAGCTGAAGTCGTTGAGATCCGCAGCGATCTACTTCAAAGATCAAGATCGGACAGCCTGAGTAGCAGCTCGAGTGTGGAGACGGTGATTTTGGCCAAAAATCAACCCTCCAGCGACACCAAGGAGGAAGATTCTATGGAGTCATTGGGCAAGGCAGACAGAAAACGGCGGATAAGCAAGGGTTTGAGCCCCGCGCGTAAGCTATCAAAATAGTGTGAGTGACTTAAGTATTTATGTCCTTTACCAATGATGTCGGAGTTGAGAGTTTCTACCCTGAACCTAAGGGGCTTTGGGAGATATAGTTAAAATCGCCGGAATCTTGCAGTTAGTTAAGAACCATCACATTGCTTGCTTGCAAGAGACTTTTTCGGGCAACGTTTCGCCTAAATTTGCCCCTATCTTTGAAAAAAATTTTGAAACTTTTCATTCAATTCACCACAACATTAATAGAAATTTAGCAAAACGGACAATCTGGATTGCTAGAAAAACTCATGAAGATAAAAACGAGCTGATGAATTTTGTACAATATTACAGATTTAGGTTATTTGTAGTTTTGGTCCGTGCCTATGCTAAACTTGATACAAATTCATTTAATAATTTGTTCTCGGATATAGCATGTTGTAGAAATTCTATTATTTCCATTTTATAAATGCATTACGTCTGTCTGTATACAAAGATGAAATAAGTGCAGCTTAATATATGCCGTTTTCTTGCAGTTGATAATTTTCGTTAACATCCTTGTTGTTTCTGTTATTGTGGCGGATATGCCGTCGTTATTGCAATAAAATATAATTTACAAAAAAAAAACCTGGATGGCCGGGCTGCCCTGATCAAAAAGAGGGCCCCGGTAGGGCGAGGCCGGTGCTTTGCACTCCGTGCCGGTTGACCCCTAGGATTGCCCCAAATGCGGGTAACTCCACATCGTCATTTTTGAGTTAGGGGCTGCGTTCGCGCTTCCCCGTTTTCACCCAACAAAAGCCAACTTTTAACCCTATGACGCCCAGACGGTCTCTCTCTAGGCAGTCAGACTTTGACACCTTCCAGTTTTTTGGTCATTGCTCGAGCTACGAGCGTCGTAGAGAGCTCCCAAAACCACCATTCGATAGAGAATTTAATGGTCAGCAAAACATAATGCGTTGACTAAGGGTCTAGGACGCACCATTTTTGAGCTATAAGCGCTCAAAGTTGAGTTTGTGAAAATTTTGCGCCATCGCTCAGGCATAATATGTACCTCACCCTAGAGTATTAACACAGCAACCGTGCGCCCGCCATAGTTGACTGCTAGAAATTAACTACAATATCCGCTGCATCTGATGCACAAAAAGCTGACTGCTGGAATGGCGATCAAATATCATAATGGGGCCATAAGGAAAATATTACTTTTGCGATACAAAAAGTCAAATTTTTACAGTGCTTATTTAATCAGAGGTTTTGTTGTGCGGCAGTAGGACTAAAATTGGGCCACGAAATGCAAAAACAAATTCTACCGACATAACGGAGATGCTGCTCTAAGTCTAAATCGGCACTAAACATTGTGTGATTGCAAAACCTGTTCATTAATGTTTCACGAGCTGTATGAATAGGAAACCACTATGTCTAATAAACTTACCTGGATGGCCGGGCTGCCCTGATCAAAAAGAGGGCCCCGGTAGGGCGAGGCCGGTGCTTTGCACTCCGTGCCGGTTGACCCCTAGGATTGCCCCAAATGCGGGTAACTCCACATCGTCATTTTTGAGTTAGGGGCTGCGTTCGCGCTTCCCCGTTTTCACCCAACAAAAGCCAACTTTTAACCCTATGACGCCCAGACGGTCTCTCTCTAGGCAGTCAGACTTTGACACCTTCCAGTTTTTTGGTCATTGCTCGAGCTACGAGCGTCGTAGAGAGCTCCCAAAACCACCATTCGATAGAGAATTTAATGGTCAGCAAAACATAATGCGTTGACTAAGGGTCTAGGACGCACCATTTTTGAGCTATAAGCGCTCAAAGTTGAGTTTGTGAAAATTTTGCGCCATCGCTCAGGCATAATATGTACCTCACCCTAGAGTATTAACACAGCAACCGTGCGCCCGCCATAGTTGACTGCTAGAAATTAACTACAATATCCGCTGCATCTGATGCACAAAAAGCTGACTGCTGGAATGGCGATCAAATATCATAATGGGGCCATAAGGAAAATATTACTTTTGCGATACAAAAAGTCAAATTTTTACAGTGCTTATTTAATCAGAGGTTTTGTTGTGCGGCAGTAGGACTAAAATTGGGCCACGAAATGCAAAAACAAATTCTACCGACATAACGGAGATGCTGCTCTAAGTCTAAATCGGCACTAAACATTGTGTGATTGCAAAACCTGTTCATTAATGTTTCACGAGCTGTATGAATAGGAAACCACTATGTCTAATAAACTTACCTGGATGGCCGGGCTGCCCTGATCAAAAAGAGGGCCCCGGTAGGGCGAGGCCGGTGCTTTGCACTCCGTGCCGGTTGACCCCTAGGATTGCCCCAAATGCGGGTAACTCCACATCGTCATTTTTGAGTTAGGGGCTGCGTTCGCGCTTCCCCGTTTTCACCCAACAAAAGCCAACTTTTAACCCTATGACGCCCAGACGGTCTCTCTCTAGGCAGTCAGACTTTGACACCTTCCAGTTTTTTGGTCATTGCTCGAGCTACGAGCGTCGTAGAGAGCTCCCAAAACCACCATTCGATAGAGAATTTAATGGTCAGCAAAACATAATGCGTTGACTAAGGGTCTAGGACGCACCATTTTTGAGCTATAAGCGCTCAAAGTTGAGTTTGTGAAAATTTTGCGCCATCGCTCAGGCATAATATGTACCTCACCCTAGAGTATTAACACAGCAACCGTGCGCCCGCCATAGTTGACTGCTAGAAATTAACTACAATATCCGCTGCATCTGATGCACAAAAAGCTGACTGCTGGAATGGCGATCAAATATCATAATGGGGCCATAAGGAAAATATTACTTTTGCGATACAAAAAGTCAAATTTTTACAGTGCTTATTTAATCAGAGGTTTTGTTGTGCGGCAGTAGGACTAAAATTGGGCCACGAAATGCAAAAACAAATTCTACCGACATAACGGAGATGCTGCTCTAAGTCTAAATCGGCACTAAACATTGTGTGATTGCAAAACCTGTTCATTAATGTTTCACGAGCTGTATGAATAGGAAACCACTATGTCTAATAAACTTACCTGGAACTAGGCTGACTCTGAATAAGAGCAGTCGACGACAGTTGAGTAGTGAACAAAAAGAAACTAAAGGTATCGCTTACGTAAGTGTTGTATTTTATGGCTGACCCTGATTCAGGGCAACCAGAAGCTGCTGCCGGTGAAACCCTTGACCCTGTTTCAGGGCAGGGGGAGGAGATAGAAAATGAAGCTGCAGAGCAGCAAGACAGCGCTGAGCAAGCTGCTCAAGTCCGGGCCCTTACTTGCTACGTCCCCTTACGAAAATATGACTTGCATACTTTCTCTGATAAGGACTTGGCGGAAGCAATTTCGCTAGAAAATGACAAGGCTAAGCATCCAAAAGTCGCTTACCGTGTTCGAGGTTCCCTGAAATTGGTCTATGCAGACCCTATTACGCGTAATAACGTCATTCGTGACCAGTTGGTCATAAATCGAACACTCATTCGCCCGGAGGTGCCTTTCGCTGAATCGGGCAGCGGCCCAAAAGTGATAAAAACTGTCCATTTATTTGGGATCCCGGTTAATGTGGACCACACCACGGTTACCAAGTGGTTAACACAGAAAGTGGGAGTCTCCGTCGAGAAGGAGGTCCGGTGGCTTCTTTATGGGGGGACTGAAATTAGCAATGGGGGCCGCTCTGTAGTGGTGGGGATTACCCGTGGGAAAGAGTTGCGCGGTTTTGAAAATTTTGAACTGCCAGGGCGCCAGCCCATAAAAGTGCAATTGTGGTACCGTGGGACTGCCCTTTGGTGCCGCAAATGTGTCGAAAAGGGACACAGGGCTAAGGACTGCCCTATGAATTCCAAATTTCAAGGGCCCGCCCCTCAGGCGCCGGGATTCGAACTTTCTGAAAACGAAAACACCTCAAAAATGCCCGAACAGCCCGCAACCTCGTCCTTCTCAGAAGTGACCCAACAGGGAGCCGCCCGCCCAAAATTTCACGACCAAATTCGGCAACTGGGCCAAGACTTGAGTAAAGAGTACGGGCAGAAAGTGACTTTATTTTTCACCAAGGCCGATATTTTTTCTAACCACTTTCATGCTCCGATTACGGTTGAAGGGGAAACTTATCCCACTAATGAACATTTTCTTTTTGTTTCAAAAGCCCGACGGTGCGGAAAAAATTCTATGATTCCTAAAATTATGGGCGACCCAAACCCAGTAAATGCAAAACGGCTTGGCGAGCGGGACATTCCGTGGGGGGGAACCCAGGCCCAGTGGGAAGAGGATGCGTACCACTGGCTGTATACGGCAAATTTGGCGAAGTACGAACAACATGCGAATCTGAGAGCGGCCCTTCTCCGCACTACGGGTACCCAGTTAGCGGAGGCAAGCCCTTCAGCGAAATTTTTTGGCATCGGTTACAAAAAAACCGCTCCCGAAGCCTCTGACCCAACCAAATGGACAGGACTAAACGCGATGGGCATCCTCCTGACTCACCTTCGCCGCGAACTCGTGATTGACCCACGATTTCAAGCAGAGGCCATGACCATTCGAAACGGGCAACTGCAACGACAACGATCCGACAGTGTGAGCAGCACAGCGAGCGTGGAGACGGTTATCAGTGCTCCGTCTCACAGCCGAAATGGGGACCAAATGGAGTCACTGGGCAAGGTTGACAGAAAAAGACGAATAAGCCAGGGCTTGAGCCCTACGCGTAAGCTGTCAAAATAGTGTCAGTAACTGAATTTTTTTTGTGTAGCAATGATGTCAGAATTAAGAGTTTCTACCCTGAATCTAAGAGGGTTTGGTGATCTAGTTAAGATAGCTGGCATTTTTCAGTTAATTAAGAGTCATCATATTGTTTGCTTACAAGAAACGTTTTCTGGCAACGTTTCAACCAAGTTTGCCACCGTTTTTGATCAAAATTTCGAAACTTTTCATTCAATCCACCCAAATCCCAATAGAAATGTTAAAGGAATGTGCATATGTTTTAAGCGAAATTTGAACTGGTTAAATTTTGAAAAAGTGTGGGAAATTGATGGTAGATGCTTGTGCATTGCGACAACTGTAAATAATTTCAGGCTGCTGGTGGTCGGCTTGTATGCTCCTGCGGATCGGATCCAAAGACGGGAATTTTTCACCAAAATCACCGATAAAGTAGACAGCATTGACGAAGCAGATGGAATACTACTTCTGGGCGACTTCAACATGGTGGAAAATCCCCTTTTGGATAGATCGAGCAACGCAGTGGACGTACAAGCCGGCTACGAGCAGTTTTTACAGGTTAAAAACGAATTAAATGTACAAGATGTCTACAGAGAAAAACATCCCCAAAGGTCGGAATACAGTTTCTTCTCGTCAAGATACAATACTCAGTCGAGAATTGATCGAATTTACGCAAGTGAAAATTTGTTAGCAAGCATAAAGCATTTGAAATTTGTTGCTACCAGTTTTTCGGATCACAAATTATTTTATGGGTCTTTTTTGTGCGAAGGTTTCTTACTATCAAGAGGTCCTTCATACTGGAAAATGAACCCAAATGTATTCTTAAGTAACGAAAAAGCTGTCAAAAAATCGATGAATATTGCCGAAATTTATTTGGAAAAAATGTTAGTAGCTCCTTCACATGAAATTTTTAACCTTTGGGAGTGTTTCAAACTGGAGGCAGGTACTATAGTCCGAGAAGAGGCGTCAATGGCCAATAAGAGACAAGAAAAGGAAAAATCCATTTTAAAAAACAGGATTGTAAACTTACAAGACAGAATTTCTACGGATTCGACTGGACTTCTAAAAAATTTGTTAGGAAAGCACTCAGAAAGACTCAAAATTATAGAAAGAGAGCAAATTAGAAACATTTTGGTTAAAACCCATTTTTCGGATTTAGATACAGACAAATATACAATTGCTAGTGCAAAAAGGCTACAAAAGGCGTCATCTTCAGGACGAATGTTTAATTGTATAAAATGTGCAAACGGTGATGTCTTATCTGGCACCGATAATGTTTTACAGGAGTTGCGTAAACAATATGAGGTACTATTCCAAAATACTACTACGGATGCTGTTAGCCAAGCTGAATTTCTCGAAGGGTTACAACCCACATTATGTGAGGAGCAAAGTTCTTTACTGGACAGTAGTATTAGTGCGGAAGAGATAAAAATTGCCATTAACAGCTTTCAAAAATCGAAAAGTCCGGGTTCTGACGGTCTGCCAATAGAATTTTATCAAAAATTATATATTCCTATTTCCAAAATGCTAAAACTTGTTTTTGAGCAATCTGAAATAGTTGAAATACTACCCTCTGAAATGTATTTTGGAATAATATCTCAGTTATATAAAGGAAACGGAGACAGAGCAGAGAGAAAAAACTGGCGACCATTGACAATGCTAAATGTTGATTATAAAATTCTGACTAAAGTATTAATGACGCGATTAGCTAAGGTTATGCAAACTCTGGTAAACACAGATCAAACATGCGGGGTACCGGGAAGAAATATTCAGGATGGAATACTAGAAATCGCGAACATAGTCGATTTTGCTAATGAATCAAATGAGGACTGCATAGTATTGTCAGTGGATCACCAGTCCGCTTTTGATGTTATCGAATGGAATTATATTGATGCTGTTTTAAATGCGTATGGTTTTGGGAGGCGTTTTAAAAATTGGATAAGATGCATTTACAAATCAGGATACGTAAAGTCTGCAGTGCAAGTCAATGGTCGAATTTCAGCCCCTTTTCTTGTTAAACGAGGCATTCGACAAGGATGCCCTTTGTCTCCTTTACTATACGTTCTGATTGCAGAAACGGTTGCAGAACATATCAGAAGGAACGAGCAAATTGTAGGTATGACTTTCGGAAATGAAATTCATAAAATGACATGCTATGCAGACGATACCAACTTTTTCGTTAGTAACTTTCGATCAGTTAAAAATATTTTTAAAACGTATGACATTTTTCGAGAAGCAAGCGGCGCCATTCTGAAACTCGAAAAAACAAAAATCCTGCTTGTTGGTACTGCAAAATATTTGCCGGTACCCATCCAGTATAGACAATATATCACGGATTTACTTAAAATTTTCGGAATTTTTTTCACAGCAGATGGAATCGACACAATTGAAAATTGGGCTAAAGGAAAAGTGGGTATTTGTGATTTAGCGAAAAAGCGTCCTCCTCATGGGTTATCATATTTTGGTAAAGTAAACTTTATTGTTACGTATTTTTTGTCGCAACTACAGTATGTAATGGATTTTGTCAAGCCTAACTCTGATATTATAACTAGTTTTGAAAATGCAATTGATAGATATATGTGGTACCCGAGTAAACGAAATTTAATAGCTAAGAAGATTTTGTACTTACCACATTTGAATGGTGGTATAAACTACCCGAACTTGGAAAACAGAAATTTAGCTATGAGATTGAGGTTCCTTTTTAGAAGATGGGCTGAAAATCAGACCAGAAAGTGGCATGGACTTTTCGACTATTTTAGACTGAAAACGGAAAACCGTCGGAAATCTGAATTAAAAAACGTAATTTGTCCGAACTTTTACAAAGAAATTAGAGAAGCTGAAATTAAAGCAGATGTCCAAAGACTGGGCGGTTCTCTGGTTTTAGTAAGAGGCTCTGTGTTAGATGTAAAAAAAGTGAAATTGAAAGATATTTGTGAAATACTATCAAAACATGATTTTGGGAAAAGCATTCAAAAAATCCAAAATTTTTGGGCAGGAAAATTGCGACTTGAGGATATTGATTTTGCCGAAGTATGGAAATTAGTTAAAGCTAAATTTGTAGATGGTTATACAAGATCTTTGCATTATGCAGTGATCCACAGAGCCCTTTTGACAAGGTCCAGAGAAAGCAATTTCAACTTCGCAAAGTCTGAATTCTGTAAATTTTGTTCGTATTTTTCTGAAGAGTGCAGGGAAGATGTATTTCATGTATTTGTGAACTGTCGACGTGCTCAATTTGTATGGAACATGTTGGGAGATTTCTTTGAATCTTTGGCCGGAGCTAGAGCGCCGAGCAAAAAAGATATTATTCTTGGGATCTGTTTAGGTGACGCTCGAAAGTCGGTCTTAGCAAATATAGTTGTGCAAGAAGGAAAAAGAGCAATCTGGGTAGCTAGGAAAGCGCTTGAAGATAGAAACGAAAGTTTGGAACTGAAGAGATATTTTAAACATAGATTGTTAAAAGTTTTAATCGGGGCTTTAACAAATTTAGGCAAATCAAAATTTCAAGAATTTTTCAAAGAATTAGCGTACATCAGCAGCAGTAGTCGGGTTGTGATAAAAATCTTGTAATTTGGGACTACTAAATTCAAGTTGAAAAACAACAACATGATTGCATAAGTATCCGCCTGTATTATTGTATGGTATATTTGTATGTAACATTGATGTTGGGTATCTAATGAAAAGTTAAAGATGACTAATCACTATCATAATAACAGATGTTTGTATGTAAATATGTATATATCAGTAGCGCATTAACAATCACTAAGATGCAAATTAGTAGCTGCAAGTATTTACACACAGCAGTAATTGCAACACTAATATGCAAATTAGCCAATAGTTTTATTTCCGCATACCTGCCAAAATGTAAACTGTCAACATACTAAAATGCCAGAAATTTTCTCTACTTGGGACGGGCTACATTATGGCCCTGGACTAGCTGCCAAAATTGGTGTAAAGCCCGAAAACTGGCTGTTCGTGGAACAAAATTTTCCACTTATAGTCCGATATTTGGAGGCCAAGGTGTTTCTCATAAGAAAATTGCTACAAGCAAAACTTGGCAGCAAGAAGTTTCATTTCAAACATTTCATCAAAAGTTACAAATCCAGGATGCGGTTCGAATTAAGAAACTTTTGGCTGAAAGTTGGCCACGACAAACACCGCAAATGGACCAACCTCATCGCCAAGATGGTCGAACTATATATAAACGATTTTTGTCTAAGGCGACTTTTGGAATTTAAACAGGAACACTGTCTCTTCTCCCCAAATTTGAGCCGTGAAGCTAGTCACTATTTCAACGAATACAATTTTTGGGATATATAATTAATAGTGAATCTGAATGGTATTGTTAATGTGTAATACTTGGATGTGTTGAAGGCGTATAATATTTATAATGTTGTGTTCTTAATTTTTGCTAAATAAACTATTTAACTGTAAAAAAAAACCTGGATGGCCGGGCTGCCCTGATCAAAAAGAGGGCCCCGGTAGGGCGAGGCCGGTGCTTTGCACTCCGTGCCGGTTGACCCCTAGGATTGCCCCAAATGCGGGTAACTCCACATCGTCATTTTTGAGTTAGGGGCTGCGTTCGCGCTTCCCCGTTTTCACCCAACAAAAGCCAACTTTTAACCCTATGACGCCCAGACGGTCTCTCTCTAGGCAGTCAGACTTTGACACCTTCCAGTTTTTTGGTCATTGCTCGAGCTACGAGCGTCGTAGAGAGCTCCCAAAACCACCATTCGATAGAGAATTTAATGGTCAGCAAAACATAATGCGTTGACTAAGGGTCTAGGACGCACCATTTTTGAGCTATAAGCGCTCAAAGTTGAGTTTGTGAAAATTTTGCGCCATCGCTCAGGCATAATATGTACCTCACCCTAGAGTATTAACACAGCAACCGTGCGCCCGCCATAGTTGACTGCTAGAAATTAACTACAATATCCGCTGCATCTGATGCACAAAAAGCTGACTGCTGGAATGGCGATCAAATATCATAATGGGGCCATAAGGAAAATATTACTTTTGCGATACAAAAAGTCAAATTTTTACAGTGCTTATTTAATCAGAGGTTTTGTTGTGCGGCAGTAGGACTAAAATTGGGCCACGAAATGCAAAAACAAATTCTACCGACATAACGGAGATGCTGCTCTAAGTCTAAATCGGCACTAAACATTGTGTGATTGCAAAACCTGTTCATTAATGTTTCACGAGCTGTATGAATAGGAAACCACTATGTCTAATAAACTTACCTGGATGGCCGGGCTGCCCTGATCAAAAAGAGGGCCCCGGTAGGGCGAGGCCGGTGCTTTGCACTCCGTGCCGGTTGACCCCTAGGATTGCCCCAAATGCGGGTAACTCCACATCGTCATTTTTGAGTTAGGGGCTGCGTTCGCGCTTCCCCGTTTTCACCCAACAAAAGCCAACTTTTAACCCTATGACGCCCAGACGGTCTCTCTCTAGGCAGTCAGACTTTGACACCTTCCAGTTTTTTGGTCATTGCTCGAGCTACGAGCGTCGTAGAGAGCTCCCAAAACCACCATTCGATAGAGAATTTAATGGTCAGCAAAACATAATGCGTTGACTAAGGGTCTAGGACGCACCATTTTTGAGCTATAAGCGCTCAAAGTTGAGTTTGTGAAAATTTTGCGCCATCGCTCAGGCATAATATGTACCTCACCCTAGAGTATTAACACAGCAACCGTGCGCCCGCCATAGTTGACTGCTAGAAATTAACTACAATATCCGCTGCATCTGATGCACAAAAAGCTGACTGCTGGAATGGCGATCAAATATCATAATGGGGCCATAAGGAAAATATTACTTTTGCGATACAAAAAGTCAAATTTTTACAGTGCTTATTTAATCAGAGGTTTTGTTGTGCGGCAGTAGGACTAAAATTGGGCCACGAAATGCAAAAACAAATTCTACCGACATAACGGAGATGCTGCTCTAAGTCTAAATCGGCACTAAACATTGTGTGATTGCAAAACCTGTTCATTAATGTTTCACGAGCTGTATGAATAGGAAACCACTATGTCTAATAAACTTACCTGGATGGCCGGGCTGCCCTGATCAAAAAGAGGGCCCCGGTAGGGCGAGGCCGGTGCTTTGCACTCCGTGCCGGTTGACCCCTAGGATTGCCCCAAATGCGGGTAACTCCACATCGTCATTTTTGAGTTAGGGGCTGCGTTCGCGCTTCCCCGTTTTCACCCAACAAAAGCCAACTTTTAACCCTATGACGCCCAGACGGTCTCTCTCTAGGCAGTCAGACTTTGACACCTTCCAGTTTTTTGGTCATTGCTCGAGCTACGAGCGTCGTAGAGAGCTCCCAAAACCACCATTCGATAGAGAATTTAATGGTCAGCAAAACATAATGCGTTGACTAAGGGTCTAGGACGCACCATTTTTGAGCTATAAGCGCTCAAAGTTGAGTTTGTGAAAATTTTGCGCCATCGCTCAGGCATAATATGTACCTCACCCTAGAGTATTAACACAGCAACCGTGCGCCCGCCATAGTTGACTGCTAGAAATTAACTACAATATCCGCTGCATCTGATGCACAAAAAGCTGACTGCTGGAATGGCGATCAAATATCATAATGGGGCCATAAGGAAAATATTACTTTTGCGATACAAAAAGTCAAATTTTTACAGTGCTTATTTAATCAGAGGTTTTGTTGTGCGGCAGTAGGACTAAAATTGGGCCACGAAATGCAAAAACAAATTCTACCGACATAACGGTGATGCTGCTCTAAGTCTAAATCGGCACTAAACATTGTGTGATTGCAAAACCTGTTCATTAATGTTTCACGAGCTGTATGAATAGGAAACCACTATGTCTAATAAACTTACCTGGATGGCCGGGCTGCCCTGATCAAAAAGAGGGCCCCGGTAGGGCGAGGCCGGTGCTTTGCACTCCGTGCCGGTTGACCCCTAGGATTGCCCCAAATGCGGGTAACTCCACATCGTCATTTTTGAGTTAGGGGCTGCGTTCGCGCTTCCCCGTTTTCACCCAACAAAAGCCAACTTTTAACCCTATGACGCCCAGACGGTCTCTCTCTAGGCAGTCAGACTTTGACACCTTCCAGTTTTTTGGTCATTGCTCGAGCTACGAGCGTCGTAGAGAGCTCCCAAAACCACCATTCGATAGAGAATTTAATGGTCAGCAAAACATAATGCGTTGACTAAGGGTCTAGGACGCACCATTTTTGAGCTATAAGCGCTCAAAGTTGAGTTTGTGAAAATTTTGCGCCATCGCTCAGGCATAATATGTACCTCACCCTAGAGTATTAACACAGCAACCGTGCGCCCGCCATAGTTGACTGCTAGAAATTAACTACAATATCCGCTGCATCTGATGCACAAAAAGCTGACTGCTGGAATGGCGATCAAATATCATAATGGGGCCATAAGGAAAATATTACTTTTGCGATACAAAAAGTCAAATTTTTACAGTGCTTATTTAATCAGAGGTTTTGTTGTGCGGCAGTAGGACTAAAATTGGGCCACGAAATGCAAAAACAAATTCTACCGACATAACGGTGATGCTGCTCTAAGTCTAAATCGGCACTAAACATTGTGTGATTGCAAAACCTGTTCATTAATGTTTCACGAGCTGTATGAATAGGAAACCACTATGTCTAATAAACTTACCTGGATGGCCGGGCTGCCCTGATCAAAAAGAGGGCCCCGGTAGGGCGAGGCCGGTGCTTTGCACTCCGTGCCGGTTGACCCCTAGGATTGCCCCAAATGCGGGTAACTCCACATCGTCATTTTTGAGTTAGGGGCTGCGTTCGCGCTTCCCCGTTTTCACCCAACAAAAGCCAACTTTTAACCCTATGACGCCCAGACGGTCTCTCTCTAGGCAGTCAGACTTTGACACCTTCCAGTTTTTTGGTCATTGCTCGAGCTACGAGCGTCGTAGAGAGCTCCCAAAACCACCATTCGATAGAGAATTTAATGGTCAGCAAAACATAATGCGTTGACTAAGGGTCTAGGACGCACCATTTTTGAGCTATAAGCGCTCAAAGTTGAGTTTGTGAAAATTTTGCGCCATCGCTCAGGCATAGTATGTACCTCACCCTAGAGTATTAACACAGCAACCGTGCGCCCGCCATAGTTGACTGCTAGAAATTAACTACAATATCCGCTGCATCTGATGCACAAAAAGCTGACTGCTGGAATGGCGATCAAATATCATAATGGGGCCATAAGGAAAATATTACTTTTGCGATACAAAAAGTCAAATTTTTACAGTGCTTATTTAATCAGAGGTTTTGTTGTGCGGCAGTAGGACTAAAATTGGGCCACGAAATGCAAAAACAAATTCTACCGACATAACGGAGATGCTGCTCTAAGTCTAAATCGGCACTAAACATTGTGTGATTGCAAAACCTGTTCATTAATGTTTCACGAGCTGTATGAATAGGAAACCACTATGTCTAATAAACTTACCTGGATGGCCGGGCTGCCCTGATCAAAAAGAGGGCCCCGGTAGGGCGAGGCCGGTGTTTTGCACTCCGTGCCGGTTGAACCCTAGGATTGCCCCAACGGCGGGTAACTCCACATCGTCAT
>JASANF010018688.1:0-29040 GCA_030248245.1 Trissonchulus sp. WLG1_4 | reverse complement strand
TATTTTTAATAACGATTTTTAATATTAATATTAATTATTAAAATAACGGTACCTTACAGTAAACACTCGCACACGTGTATGTAGTGTCTTTTTTATGGAAAAAGTTAAGATTAGTTAGATTTTGATTCGAAGCGAAGGGTACTACCACTATAGCTCTAAATAGGCTATAGGTATTTTAGTTAAACCAGGCAAACTTAATGTTTAAGGATTAAGTTTGTCGATTTGTTAAGTAAACACGACGTCAAATAATCCCAAAATTTTTGGAAACACATATAGCAGGCGGGGGAAAAACCCGCATTTTCATATTTCGTCAAGTAGTTCATAGACTATACTTTTCACGGGAAACCAAAAAAAACTGTCGTAGGCCTAACCTTCCTCTAAACGCTGGGACCGGTTTCATTTCGCTATCTCTTACCGTTTTTTGGCGGGAAGCCAAAAACTTGCCGGGGAAAAAAACCCATTTGGGGGAAAAAACCTATGTGGGGAAAAACCCACCCCATAAATCACCCGAAAAGTGTGTTAGCGGTAGTTTTTCAACGCTATGGCACGTGTTCGGAGTAGTAGAGGCCCCCGATGCCAAAACTACACGCAGATTTGCTATGGCGCCTCAGGTACACAAGTTTGAAAACTGCCCATCGCAGCCCATTATAAAATTTTGAATTTTCAGATTTGAAGACAAAACCCCTTAATTTCTCCTGAAAACGTTGAAAACAACTAAAAAGTTGCGATAACGCTTCAAATGCATGCAAAATTTGCACTTTATGGCCACTTTCTACGCCATCGACCCTCAGTAGGGGATACCGTAAGTGGGTGTGTTTTGACGGCCATATTTTAATTTTATTCGGTTATTTGGTGTTTAAACAAGAGAAATTAACAGGTTATAATTAAAAACATACAAAAAAACTGGCAATAGTAGCAGAGAATACTACTTGCCGCTGCAAAAGGACCTCAAAATGACAAAGTCCGACTGTTAGGCCCGTATTCCAGAATTTGATCAAGAAAGTGTCAGTATGCGCATTTGTGTTAATAATAAACGTGTTTTTGCGCTATGTACCATGAGTCTTCTGGGGTAGCTACTAGGTTCTTCGACATCACCAGACCATTTTCAATAAGTGGGTTTTTTCCACCACAAGGGTTTTTTACCCCGTCTACTTTTGGTCATGCCCCCCCTCGTACGAAAGAAGGAGGGACCTGCCACTGCGGTCATGAATAGAGGAAGGGTAGTCCTCTGTAAAAATTCACCCCCCTTTGGGCCGTGTCGGGTCGAAAATGGGGGGGTCCAATTTTTGACTCATAAAAAATACCAGTGAGACCCCTTTTGGATACCGCTTATATACGTTTGCCTACAGGGACATTTTTTACATTTTTTAAACCTGTACCACGTACCCAAGTTCCGGAACTGGGGTGGGTTTTTTCCCCCAAAAAATGGGGTGGGTTTTTTTCCCCGTCTGCTATAACTTTGCATTAATTTGCGTGTAGGCAAAAGTTATCGATCAAAAAATTAAAATAAATTGTGCCCTCGGGAGTCGAACCGGAGACCTCTCGCACCCAATGCGACAATAATACCACTTGACTACCGAGCCACATTATATGACGACAAAAAACTAGAATTCATTTGCATAATCAGCGCATCGCTGCAACTGCATGCAACCGGCCTGAGAATATGTATAACCAAGAGTACATAATGGCTGAATTTACGTAGTAGTCGAAAACAAATGAAACGTGGGGGTCCTCAAAAATACTGGACCTGCGGCCGGAGTTCTCCTCAACACTAGGAAGAGTATGACAGTCTCCCTACTAGGTATGCCTGGCAGCGTGCGTTCAATGCGTAGCGCGAAGTTCAGTACCCCGTCTTCAGTTGAGGGGGGGTACCCCCCTCATTTCAAGACACTAACCAAGACCTTGCGCTACCCTCCCCCCCCTCAGTTCAGCACATCAACGAAAGTCCTTGTTAGTGTCTTGAAATGAGGGGGGGTACCCCCCTCAACTGAAGACGGTGTACTGAACTGAGGGGGGTACCCCCCCTCAGTTGAGTACGGACGGGGTACCGTTTTGAGGGGGGGTACCCCCCCTCAGTTCAGTACGGGGTCTTCAGTTGAGGGGGGGGGGGGGGGTACCCCCCCCCCTCAAAACCGTACATAAACGGGCCATTTCGCGCTCCGCATTGGACGCACGCCCGAAGGCATAAATAGGCAGAGTGTCATACTCTTCCTATTATGTACTCTTGGTATAACATGTGTACATGTCTTGCATCGAAATTTTGTTATCATAGAAATAGTGATAGCAAAAATATTCATATTTTCAGTCAAACCTTATCAGCATGAATTATTTTGATAATATGTAACAACAATCTTTGAAGAAGAAACATCAAGTCCGGTTGGCTCAGATAGTAGTGCGTTACGCATCTACTGAGCATCTGATTTGCAATCAGAAGGTTGGTGGTTCGAATCCACTCGTTTTGCATTACATCATTTCTCGAAAACTGTCTTTCGACTTGCATTTCTTTGCTTGCAAGATTCGACCTACCTGCCATTCTAGTGTAATTTAACGTAAAAAAATTTTGACCTGCCCGAAATTACATAGGAAATCGAGAATCTGAATATAGTATATATATACGCGGCCCCCGAGGGGGCCATGTAAAAACTAAAACCAAAGCTGTTGCCAATTGTTGACTCGGGGATCGTAAAAGCTCAATTTCACATGTATTATGTACATCTGTACAAAAACACGGTCACCGGTACACTATCCGTTGTGAGTATATAACTGGTTTCTACTATCTGGTTAAAGTAACCGGTTGCACTATCCGCGGTTACGGTTTCTTAACGTGTAAACGCCGAAAACGTTAAGTAACCGCAGATGTTGATGTCGGCCATTCAGCGGTGCACGTAATGCCAATGGTGGTGCCTGTAATGTGGAACTGAAATACTAACCTAAACCTATGTGGTTTGTTATTGTGTTTTTTATGTATTTTCTTGCCATATTTCTTGTGGTAATAAACTGTCGGCCTGCCCCTCAATAAATGTATTGTGTGTGTGTTGTGATAGGCCTAGGCTCACGAGGTGCAGCTGTGTCAACAGTGCTTTGTGGAGCATTAGAGCACTAGCAGATTGAGTAGCATCTGTGTGTCTCTGCTACTGTTGCGTTGTGGGAGGGCGTGTTGTAGTGTGTCTCTGCTACTGTTGCGTTGTGGGAGGGCGTGTTGTAGTGTGTCTCTGCTACTGTTGCGTTGTGGGAGGGCGTGTTGTAGTGTGTCTCTGCTACTGTTGCGTTGTTGTAGTGTTTGCAGTGCTGTCGAGAGCGTGTAATCCGCTGAGCCGTCCGCTGGCAGCACGTGTCAATACTTGCTGTTGACCCAACTGCTCACCACACGGAAGCACAAAACTCACTCACACACTACTTGGCCTCACTTCAACACCTGCTCTCATCTTCATGTACTTCTCATGATTATTCGCCATTTGCAGCATTTTTATTTATTAAATTATTAAATTACTAATTTCAGTTGGCTCATTATGCGCTCTGTCTTTGTCTTGGCTTTGCTGACAGCTGGTGAGTATAACGTTCTACGTTAAACCTTAAACAAATCTTAAACCTTTGAACCTTAAACCTGCAGTGGGAAGCGGGCATTTAGTCCGTGTCCGTAATTGACTCTACCATGCTTTTATAAAGCAACAGTTTAACCCTTCGTGAAGTTTTATGTATATAGTATTTATCTATATTTCACAAAGCCCAAGCTTTAGCTGGGTTTTCAACTGTCACCAAAGTCTTTGAAACAGAACAGTCATGCCTAGGGTTGGGAAATTTCCGGAAATTTTCTTCGGCCGGAAATTTCCGGAATTTTCCGGAAAGACGGAAATTTAACTTTTAAGGAAATTTCCGGAAATTTCCGAAAATTTCCGAAAATTTCTAAAAATTTTCAAAAAATTAAAATATTTTTAAAAATTATTCAAAATTTTTTTGATAATTTTCTCATTGCTTTGTGATTATGTAGACACTAATAAGACAGAGCGAAATTAAGTTAGTTTTGTGCTCAATTTAACTTAATTTATCTAAAACTTTGGTTAAATAAACTTAAAAACTAAACAGAACACTCAACAAAGCATTTTAATCAATCTATCTAGGTACATAAAGTTTAAGCAAACACACACGTCCTTCTAGTTTCTGTGAACGCTCATTTTCAAAAATCACAATATCAGTCACTAACTTACCAAGTATATATTTGGTGTATATTGCTTCCTAAGCCTAAGTCTAAGCCCAAGACTAAGGCTGAGCCTATGCCTAAGCCTGAACCCAAATCCAAGTCCCAGAGAAAAACCATCCACCAATCAGTGAAGAGATGTGTTTAAGATAGTGAGCGTTCACAGCATATTTCTCGGCCTTTTCCTTATAGCAGTTTTTTGTGCAACTAGAAACATAACAAGCAAAGCCCAATGCAAAATGGGCCCGAAGTATGAAACTTATAATATCACTCTGTGAAACAAAATCTGCTGCGCAGCAAATACTTTAATCATGTTAATGAGAAGTTTTACTTATTGCCAGTTGTCATCTGTGAGACTGCAAGTCACCAAACCAACCAACTGTGCACAAAAATTAATGAGTTTATACAAAAGTTTTATTGATGTTTACAAAAACTCATAGTGCAAATTAACCCAATCATAGCTGTTTCAGTCCATGCCATTGGAAAAAATTGAGTAAGTGAACAATTTGTGACAATCTGAAGAATGTGAAAACAAAAACTGGAGGTGATTATTTTGTTTGAGTAATTCATGTCTATTTATACATGTATAACCTGTACAATCAAATGTTAACGAGACTTCAGCATGTTTTCAATTGCACTAATCATATAACTAAATTTCATACAGACGTCTGTTCGATATGCAAATGAGCTTCAGTCAATTAAATTCTGTTGCACTATTCTTTATGTACGTAATGCACAACACCACAGCCACACAAAGATCAGAACACTGACCAGACACTACTGTTGTTTTGATACCGCAAAATAATTTAAATATGATATAAATATGATACTTGGAATTTAAATAAAATACTTTTGATATTTGATACTTGGAAAAAATTTAAATATGATATAAATACAATACTTTGAATTTAAATATGATACTTTTGATATTTGATACTTGAAAAAAATTTAAATATGATATAAATATGATACCAAATAATTTAAATAAAATACTTTTGATATTTGATACTTGGAAAAAATTTAAATATGATATAAATACAATACTTTGAATTTAAATATGATACTTTTGATATTTGATACTCGGAAAAAATTTAAATATGATATAAATATGATACTGAATAATTTAAATATAATACCATAATTTAAATATGATACTTTTGATACCAATTTTAATATTGATACCGGTATCAAAAGTATTAATACCCAAGTATCATATTTATATCAAAAGTATCAAAATGCTACAAAACCAAACAAACTACCAGCCTACTGCCTATTCATTGATTTTCTTATACTTTTCCGCCTGAAATTTTACACAAGGGTGCCCCCCTTTTTATTTTTATGGTACAGCTCGACTAGCAATGCCCTCTAAAAATACAGAAACGGAGCAGTAGCCAATCAAAAAAAGGAGGCGGAGCTAAAGGCGAGATCAAAGAATGCCGCCGTTATTAGCCTGCACAAACATCAAAAGGTGCCGCCTTTAAGCGTGGGAATCAAGATTTTGATATTAAATATGATACTGGAATTTAAATACAATATATAATTTTGATACTTTGAAAAAATTTAAATATGATTTAAATACAATACTTTGAATTTAAATATGATACTTTTGATATTTGATACCCGGAAAAAAATTAAATATGATATAAATACAATACTTTGAATTTAAATATGATACTTTTGATATTTGATACTCGGAAAAAATTTAAATATGATATAAATACAATACCTTGAATTTAAATATGATACTTTTGATATTTGATACTCGGAAAAAAATTAAATATGATATAAATATGATACCAAATAATTTAAATATGATACCATAATTTAAATATGATACTTTTGATACCAATTTTAATATTGATACTGGTATCAAAAGTATTAATACCCAAGTATCATATTTATATCAAAAGTATCAAAATGGTATCAAAACAACAGTACCAGACACACGTCGCGTACACACTCAGGTTGACAGATAACCGCACAATCACACAGATAACAACACGCAAAGACGCACACACATAACTCATTTACTTACACGTTATTTTTCCGACACCTCATTCTAAAGAAGCCTGCTGCGCTGTGGCGCAGCAGGAAAAATTACCAACTAATTCAAGAGATCCAGAAGTCAGATACCTATAATAGGCATTTAGCCAAGCCAGCGCACGGCACACCCTAATTCTTCCTCGGACTCGTCGTCACAATTATCTTCCATATTGTGCGCTTGGTTGGCTTGCTTGCAAATTGCACTGCTTTACTAAATCGCCCTACTAATATTAATGTCTAAATCAGCGTATAGGGGCGGAAGTTTCCAATTTTGCCGACTGAGCGGACATTTGCAGGGTTGTAAGCATTGGCAGCTAGAGAAAAACCATCGGTATTACATTGGTGGGGATGGGGAATGAGCCTGCTGAGTGTTGTTGTTTCAGGCGCTATGGACGCGTCTGTGGTTGTGAGGGCGCTGGGCGTGGGGGATCCCTGCAACGCCACCACCGACTCACTTCTCCACCAGGGACGCTCTCCTAGATACTACCTCTACTGCAGCGCCCATCAGTCAGTATACAATCAGGGCCAACCACTTTCACATATCTAGTCTTCTCTGTTCTGTTTCAGACTAAATTTTTAATAAAAATTACATTTTTGCAGGCATCCGGCAAATTTTTTCATGCACTATGAAAGTAGGTAATTAGTAGTAGAAAGCAAACTAGTGAGCATTGTCATTGGACGAAGTGCCTAGTCCCTCTCGGTAAAGTACACCGCTCGCGTTACTTCGTGAAACCCGTCCCGGGCTTGACGTCTTGCAGTTGGCCTCAGGTCACAGCTGTGCCCTCTGCGTCGTAGTATAATGTGGTATGGTATTTGTATTTGCGAGCACCGTTTGCAGTGTGTTGGCAGTGTGTGTGTGTGTGTGTGTGTTTGTGTCAGCATGGTGGCGGAGGCGTGGTGTCCTGAGAGCCAGGTGTTCGAGGTGGAGTCCCAGACCTGCGCCAACCACAGCGCCGCTCTCGACCTTGACCTCGACCTGGACCCTGGACTGCACACCAACCACATTTTCCAGCCAGTCCATCAATACGTCGGTCAGTTCACCCATTGTGTCAGGCTAAATTACAGATTAAGCAGGCTAGCTAGCAGTCAGGTATTTCAACCCTCTGGTCGTGGTTCGAGTTTTGCCGGGGGACATTTTTTAGAAATGCGCAGCGCAGTAGAAATTTTGTCCAAGTCCGCAACCTAGGCAATTTATGTACATAGGATGCATACCGTAGTTAACATTTCTTTATATTTTCTCCTCTTTTGTATGTAACATTTGTTTTAGACTTGAGTATAAAATTACATTACATATTTGTGAATGCGAATATTGCACAAGTATTATTATACCTCGAAATTTACCCCTAATTTTACATATTGTTTTTTTGATGTACCTGACGTGCTAGCCTTGTAACAAGTACTAAAAAATAAGTTATACACATTGTAACTATTCTTCCTTTTTATTGTCCTTTTCAATTAAAACTTATGTCCTGACGCACAGCGTGGCAAAAAGCAAAATATAATACATAAATACGGCTTCGAACTCAAGACGGCGCCGCAGTCATATCTACAGCTCTATTGCTTGTATCGCCCATTGAATTCAAAAATTTCGGCCGGAGAATAGTTTTGGCCGATTAGCTGCTATGAAGGCTAGGTATTGGAATTACATATGTATGCTACATAGTATGTAAAGTCTGACCGAAAATTGCTGAACCCTGAGATAAAACTAGTGGCGTGATTGTTGTGACTACAGTACAGCTCAAAATTAACATCATATGACTCCGGAGTCAGCGTCACTGATTTAATTTTGCAGTCAGTGACTGCAGTCAAACTATTGACGTCACAGGTCCAATTTACTTCCGGTAGTTTTGATATTCATTAACTGACTCCGGAGTCAGAGTCAGTGACTTCGGAATCAGCGTCACATTAGTCATCTCTACTTTTTAAATGGCTTAATGTGCATGCGTCATGTGTAGGTATGCGTGCAAGTGCAATATTTTGTGTCTGTGATGACTAAGGTGATGCTGATTCCGCAGTTACTGACTCTGACTCCGGAGTCAGTTCATGAAAATCAAAACTACCGGAAGTAACATTGGACCTGTGACGTCAATAGGCTGACTGCAGTCACTGACAGCAAAATGAAGTCAGTGACGCTGACTTCGGAATCATATGATGTTAATTTTCAGCTGTACTATACTTGCTGTACGCTTAATGCTTGCATTTCGTTCTTTTCGTAATGAAATCGCGTGTTTCTTTTTGTCTCAGGTTCCATCAATTTTTGGTCACACTTTAGTTTGGTGGCAGTTGTAATGAATGCATTTGCAGGTTTTTGCCCCGGATCTGGGGCGGTGTTTGTGGAGCCGTCGTCTGGCCAGCCCAAGACCTGCGCCATGGCCATCCCCAACTGCCCCGCGGGCTACACCTGCCAGGCCCTCATCCCGGGACAGACCACGGCCTTCTGTTGCGGAGAGGCCACCGGCCAAGGCGGTAATCATAGGGCTAGTTCCGATCAGAGTTGCACAGTAACACATCTTTTGCACTTTCATCCTTTTTTTGAACTCAACTGCCAATTTTGCCCATGTGCTTCATATATGTAGGGGTAGGGCTAGTATTAATTTTTACTTGCATGTACAAAACATTTGTTGTTTGTTATACACAAAAAATTGTCTGATTTGCATGGGTGTCAGATAAATAAAATACCAATTTTTTACCTTTTAGAAACATTTTTTGATCGAAATTGCATATATATGTATGAGTGACTTTCTGAGACGCCGATCTATGTATTGTCCAAAAGCAAAAGGTACTTTCTGAGACGCCGATCTATGTATTGTCCATTTTTAAAGTCAAAAGGTACTTTTTCCTGATTGAGTAATTTGCCTTTGTTTAGTTTTGGGTAAGGTTGGAAATTAAAAGTAAAAGTATTTTTTATTTTTTTGTTTTTGTTGGTTTTAATTTGGTTCCCCCCCCTTTTTTTTGTTTGTTTTTTTTTTTGTGTTTTTTTTGTGCGGGGGATATTTTTTGGGGAGGCAGAGTTGGCGTGGGGTGTTATGGGGGGGCGGGGATGTCGCGGTGGAGGTGGCCCGAGCGGGGAATGATGATCGAGCGGTGGGGTATTTGGTGCGTGGGTGTTCGGGGTCTGGCGTCGGAATTCGGACGCCAAGAGGCATTTTCATTTGAAACTGACTGTATGTATTGTCCAAAAGCAAAAGGTACTTTCTGAGACGCCGATCTATGTATTGTCCAAAAGCAAAATCCTGTGTTTGCCCGGGTTGGAAAATGACTAAAACCCGGCCCAAGGTGTATCCTGTGTTTGCCCGGACCGGAAAATGACTAAAACCCGGCCCGGGCCATACTTTGACTAAAACCCGGCCCAAGGTGTATCCTGTGTTTGCCCGGGCCGGAAAATGACTAAAACCCGGCCCAAGGTGTATCCTGTGTTTGCCCGGGCCGGAAAATGACTAAAACCCGGCCCGGGCCATACTTTGACTAAAACCCGGCCCAAGGTGTATCCTGTGTTTGCCCGGGCCGGAAAATGACTAAAACCCGGCCCGGGCCATACTTTGACTAAAACCCGGCCCAAGGTGTATCCTGTGTTTGCCCGGGCCGGAAAATGACTAAAACCCGGCCAGGGCCATACTTTGACTGAAACCCGGCCCAAGGTGTATCCTGTGTTTGCCCGGGCCGGAAAATGACTAAAACCCGGCCCGGGCCATACTTTGACTAAAACCCGGCCCAAGGTCTATACTGTGTTTGCCCGGGTTGGAAAATGACTAAAACCCGGCCCAAGGTGTACCTGTGTTTGCCCGGGCCGGAAAACGACTAAAACCCGGCCCGGGCCATACTTTGACTAAAACCCGGCCCAAGGTGTATCCTGTGTTTGCCCTGGCCGGAAAATGACTAAAACCCGGCCCGGGCCATACTTTGACTAAAACCCGGCCCAAGGTGTATCCTGTGTTTGCCCGGGCCGGAAAATGACTAAAACCCGGCCCGGGCCATAGTTTGACTAAAACCCGGCCCAAGGTGTATCCTGTGTTTGCCCGGGCCGGAAAATGACTAAAACCCGGCCCGGGCCATACTTTGACTAAAACCCGGCCCAAGGTGTATCCTGTGTTTGCCCGGGCCGGAAAATGACTAAAACCCGGCCCGGACCATACTTTGACTAAAACCCGGCCCAAGGTGTATCCTGTGTTTGCCCGGGCCGGAAAATTACTAAAACCCGGCCCGGGCCATACTTTGACTAAAACCCGGCCCAAGGCGTATCCTGTGTTTGCCCGGGCCGGAAAATAACTAAAACCCGGCCCAAGGTGTATCCTGTGTTTGCCCGGGCCGGAAAATGACTAAAACCCGGCCCGGACCATACTTTGACTAAAACCCGGCCCAAGGTGTATCCTGTGTTTGCCCGGGCCGGAAAATGACTAAAACCCGGCCCAAGGTGTATCCTGTGTTTGCCCGGCCGGAAAATGACTAAAACCCGGCCAATGTTCGTTTGACTGCTGGATTTATGCAAATTAGCCTACAATTGTGCGCAAGTGATATGCCTGTATGTTACTTTATATACGCATGTGTGTGCAAGCTATATTCTTCAAGATAGGTATATATATATAAAGGCATTTATACGGACAGCTTAGCATTGTCCCAGTAGCTCATATGGTAGCTTGCTGGTCTGCAGATCTAGATATGGGTGGTTCGTATCCTCCCTGGATCATTCCTGTGGGCCGATGCTGTTTAGTAAAGATCCCCCTCTGCTTCTTGACGTTTAGTAACCGTGTAACCGTTTAGTAATCATGTAACCGTTTAGTAACCGTGTAACCGTTTAGTAATCATGTAACCGTTTAGTAACTGTGTAACCGTTTAGTAACCGTGTAACCGTTTAATAACCGTGTAACCGGTTAGTAACCGTGTAACCGTTTAGTAATCGTGTAACCGTTAGTAACCGTGTAACCGTTTACACCTGATGCAAAAGGTGTTATCGAAATTATGATCATGCCATGTCAGCAGCAGAAAGGATGCAGCGATTGTGGGTTATTTGCTATTGCCAACGCTATGCAACTGGTGGACAAAAAACTGCCAGAAAGCAGCGTCTACGATCAGAGAAAATGCGTTCTCATTTTTTTAAATGACTCGAGGATGGTAAAATCAAAAGTTTTCCTCATGAGATGGTCGCGCTAAAGTCGATTCAGCCAGTCATTCATTTGGTCACGACCTATTGCAAGTGTCACAGGTTCAAACAGAAAGCAAAAATGTTTGAATGCAGCGTTTGTAAAAACCAGTGGCACCAAGACTCTGCGGGAGTTGAAGGCAGACTGACAAATAACTATCAATGTCCCAGCTGTTTGGACAATTGATTCACTGGGCTTTGAATCACTTATTTTTCTCGTGGTTGTTTTGTGTGCTCAATCAGTTGTAATCGTGTGATTCTCATTGCTTTAGATTTTAGTCAAACTATGGCCCGGGCCGGGTTTTAGTCATTTTCCGGCCCAGAAAGACGAAAATTAACATAGGGCCGGGTTTTAGGTAATCCACGGTCCGGGCCGGGCCGGGTTTTAGTAACCACCGAAAATTGCAGGTATTTAATCCTTATTGTTAACCGATTGTTTGACTCTTCATGAGGTCAACATTAAACGTCTTTAATCGTCTCAGCCTATATATATATGAGTATACGTATCGGAAATTTTTCCGCTCGGACCATAAAAACCAAAACCCTTGTGTAAAATTTCAGTTGGAAAAAATTGGAAGGGGAATTCGCCCCATTCCCCCCCTGGCTACGCCCCTGTCATGAATTGTCAATAATAGCGAAGATTATGAATTGTAACTTTGGCTGGCCAAACCGGTCAGACTTTGACTGATAATTTGACCAAAAAATACTTTGGCTTCAAACTGCTTTAAAAATAAACGAAATGCAGAAATATTGGATTTTTGTAAAAAATGTATATATTAATTTTTACAAAAAAATTGAAAAGTCCCCTAAAATTTCGAAAAATCCGGGACAAACACCGCCTCATGCCGACACTATTAAATACGTTTATTAATATTGATCTCATGCAGTGTCAAACAATCAGTAACAATGAGGATTACCCTTTCCTTCATGAATTTTTCAAAATTGCAATGACAGGGCTTGCGTGACAAGAACAGCTTTGCGCTTGCGCCTGTAGGGTCGCGCCTAGCTACTCGGCCAGCGGCTCGGTTCACTCGAATATATACCAAAGGTATCCTCGTCCTCGTGAAGGACATGAATCCGTGAAACATCAGGCCGACAGGCTTCACTAGTGTTAGTGTGAGATACTGTACTTTGCCTCTGTAGTACTGTTAAATATACTTAGTTGTATTCAGAGATGCACGGGGTGAATCGGCGAGGGAGGGGGTGCCCGACCCCTGGCGGAAGGGGGGGTGGTCCCTAGTTTTGGCCATTTTTCGGCGACAGCCGAAAATTTTGCAGAATTTTTCGATTTTCAACTCACTTTTTTCGCCGCAAACGAAAATTTTTTGCAATTTTTCAGCTTTTTACGCACTTTTGCGGCACTTTCTTGGCCATCAGAGGGGTGGGGTGGGGGGTTGAGGGGGGGGGGGGTGCCGGATGTCTGAGGGGGGGGGGGGTGCCGACCCCCCTCAGGAGGGGGGTGGATACCCCCCCCTACCCCCCCTATGTGCATCTATGGTTGTATTACGTATATACGTGTATGTATATATGTATGTATGGCCTAACTGCACGAATTTGTGTAGGCTGTGGCCTGTGTGAGGAAGTTCTAACAAGCAAAGACCAATGCAAAATAGGTCTGTGAATATCAACCCTATACTTACACGAAGTGAACCAAAACCTGCTGCGCAGCTGTTTGGGAGTAGAATTCCTTCTCGGGCCGAACCAGCCGGCGTCGGGCCCAACTGGAGATATTTAGTAATTCTACGCAAAAACGCGATAATGGCTAAAACTTGACGGAAAACTATCCAACATGTACTATCCAACAGTCTGTCACTGAGCCAACTTCAAATTTCTATAAAAACTACTCGTGTACAAATTACCATCCGTGATTGACAAAGTGGGATTATAACTGTGTTTATACAGTAATCTGCATGTTCAAAAAAGTTTAGCAATTTGCGTTTTTTCACGATTTGCGCTTTTCTACTCTGCTCGGCATGCGGCCCGGCCTGCGAAAATTTGTCAAAAACTATGTGCAAAAGTGTGTCTCATCAGCTCACAGTTCTGAGCCTGTCTTGTAACCGTGACATTAGCCGACCGTGGTAGCCACAGCCACGTGCATTTAGCAGGGTTGGGCACCGGAAAAAAACTCCCGGAAAAAAACGGTTTTTTTCCGTTTTTTTCCGTTTTTTTCCGAGGGGTCGGAAAAAAACGGAAAAAAACTCGAAACTTATAAGTTAGTCCAGTAAAGGTTAAACTTGCACAAAATGCTTAAAATCGTTTAGAAAAACAAAAGTAAGACGTTTTTGTGACTAATGAAGGTTATTGAACTAGTTGGCAATGGGTGGAGGGAACGATACTGACTTCAAATTTTGATATTTGCGTGAACCTTCATGAACATGGAAATATACGGTTTATTGAGAAGCTATGAAGCTATCCGTTCCTTTTCAGGGTGTGTAAGATAATATAATGAACCGTGTCTATAATCACTATACTATACTATATCGCTATACTGTATGTAAGCCGAACTATATACTATAAACACCTGCTTCCTTAATAGGTAGCCGCAAGTAGTGCTAGAAAGTGTCATGACAGTTATAATTTTTAATTTTACATTTTTCGTGACGTCGGACCAGCTTATTTTTTACTACTTTATCTTAAGTAGGAACCTCGAGCAGGCCTTTCACAGGCCAACAAAAAACAACTTGATTTTACGAAAAATTAAATTCAACGTTTCACTTGAATTTTTAGCATTCTCAATTAGAGCAGATCTCCATCCAATCAGCGAAATTGGATCAACATTTAAACATACGCCCTATTAATACTAACAAACTAATCCCTATAAGGCTATATATACATCTATTTAATGGAGAAATTTTCGTATTGGTACACGTACATTTCGACAACAAATCAAAATATTTAACCAGAATGCAACAGCATAAAACTTTTAGGCAATTATCCAGGGGTTTGAGCTGTTCCATTTGAGCCAAGAAAGCCTTTCTCTAGACGCAATTCTGACCTTTTTTGGCGAAAAGTATATAATATGGCGGTTTTCCCGTTTTTTATGAATTTAGGCAAAAATTGTTTAAATTCAATTAAGAGTCCAATTTTGAATTGCGAAGTACATTAATTCTTCAAAGGTTAAATACCCACCCTGAATGGCAGAGTTTGAATACACTTTGCAGTTTGCAATGTCAGAACCATTCACTCTTCTGTCGACTTTAGAACCCCACCAGTAAACTGATAAACTGACAGCGAACTTACCCCACCTTAGTCCTACACTCCTTCCTACCCCACCATAACTAATTAGACGAATTTTAAAACAGAAACACTGGCTATTATGGTAGCTATCGCATCTATCTAGTCCAGAAGAAGCGTAATAACCATTGAAGAGTCACCAGTGAATAGTAATGAAGTTACTAAGACGCAAAATGTAAGATTACATTTCAGAACTACTTTACCATCATTTTTGGACATCGGAAAAAAACTCGGTAAAAAACCGGAAAAAAACCGGAAAAAAACCGGTTTTTTTCTGGCCATAATTTTTTTCCGGAAAAAAACCAACCCTGGCATTTAGTGAGCCCACGTTTTTTAAATTTAGCGATAATTTTTGTAAGATCATGCTTATGATTCTAAGTTTATTTACATACTTTTATTAAATTACGGTTTGTGTGAGAACTGGAAATAAAATGAACAATTTGAGACTACATACGTATGTATGTATATGTGTATGTATGTATGTATGTATGTATGTATGTATGTATGTATGTATGTATGTATGTATGTATGTATGTATGTATGTATGTATGTATGTATGTATGTATGTATGTATGTATGTATGTATGTATGTATGTATGTATGTATGTATGTATGTATGTATGTATGTATGTATGTATGTATGTATGTATGTTTGTTTGTTTGTTTGTTTGTATGTGCGCAATTTTGATGTAAAAAATCGAAATGAGACTGAGACTGTGTATCTGAGACCGAGATGAGACGGGCATTTGAGAGCTTGAGATCTGAGACAATATGTAAAATTATCAAGTCGCCAAAGCAGTATTGCTCATAGGCTGCAAAATGAGAACTTTTTGCTTTGAAATTGTACGTTCACTGAGAAACTAGTGAAATGCCATATGGTGTCAAATAAATACTGCCAGACACTACACTACCAATATCTACCAATATTTTTAACCAATCACTATTTGTGAGCCAGACATCACACAATAGAGACATAAAAGTTCAAAAAATCAAGCCAGATATCAGAGTGGCCAGCTTGTGAAGTACATGTAATGTTTTGACGCACAATTTTTTGCAACAAATAAGAACAAGCAGCAATTTTATGCAAAATTTACTGAGTCCTGCTCCATGGCCATGTCAGCCGTGCAGTCTGCCAGCGGTAGTAATTTTGAGTGCAAAATATAATCGGTAGAATAGACATCAACTGGAAGAATTCCCTTCAAAAGAAGTTTAACCTGTCGCACACATTTATTTCAACATTTGAAAAAGTTTTTGATACTCATGCAACACTGTTTGTAAATTATAAGTTTTGTCATTTAAATGACAGCATTAAAATTCATAAACAATTGAATCATGAACAGGTGTTTCAAATTTTATGGTTAGTACTTGCCTTTGAGAATAACATTAATTCTTTTTTCCTACGGAAGGAAGGAAGTAGTTTGTAACCATTTTTTACCACTTGCCCGCAATCACTGGGTTTGCCAACTTTGACCAGAACAGTAAACTAAGTGATTTTTTACCATGCGGACTCTCATTTGTCGAAAATTGCATTCACTTTCACACGCTTGACGTGCCTATGTATGTACTTTCCTCAGAGACCCAGCTCAGTTCCGTATGTACCCCTCGAACTCGACAGTTTGCTTCCAGAATTGCTCAGCTGTATATATACATATATGTTCATTTGACTTAAAAATTAGCCCCAAGGCACGATTTCTGACTTACCCAGTACCCACCCAATACAACAACAAAATTACCCGCGGGCTAAAAAATACTAGCCCTACTGACCCAACACAACCCGACTCGACTCCAGTCCCAAGCATGCAACGTCTCATTCGGTGCACTGCGTTAAAAAAGTTTGTCACAAGTCTGAGCTTGAGTTAAACTTCAGTTAAGTTGAATTACATACATAATTTGGGACAGTATGTCAGTCTGTCCCTATCCTAGGTAATAGGCCGGAACGATGCATGCTGAAATAGTTAAGGGGGGGGCGAGCCAGGTCAAAAATCAAAGCTATCCAATTTTGCTTTTTTTCACATATGTTACTCCTCCAAGGCACTTCTACCTCAGATAAGAACAATTAAGCTTGAAGGTGCACTTTTGGTTCAGTGCGTTTGTCAGTGTATTTACATAGGCAAGAGTGCGTACAAACGCCTAAAAGTAGCCCTTAATTGGACAGTTCTAACCCAAACCACATCAAGCCAATCAGGCTGAAACTTGGCATAGTAGCAGCCCACATATGTAAGCGCAAAATCGTGTGATCCAGATTTTTGATATGTATTTTCAATTTTAAAATCGAGGGCGAAAGGTTAAAAAATGGCCGTTTTTTAAGGCCGCCAAATTTGAGTGATTTCACATTTGGCGTCACAGCTCAGGCCATGGGCAAAAATTTTAAAAAATGAATCATAGAGGTTGAGATATGACTTTAGGTTATCGAATCATGTGACAAATCAGCTTCGTTAAGCCCGGTTCATACTTGTCCTTAAGGACACAGGGACAGGGACAAGGACAAATTTTGGTCAGCTACTGTGAATAATTGACACAAACGTTCCGGTTTTTTGCACACGATCTGCAAGAGACCCCAACTTTATTCATGCGAAAAGTTGGCTTATTTGGCCAGGCAGTTTTCTTTCACCAGAACTGTCGGCCAATGAAACTTTTCTTTTTGTGTTTTGAAAAACAAAATAAAACACATCTTGCCATCTCGGTGCTACCGTAACCCAAAAAGCCAGCAACAACAAAAGAAGCTGGTAGACTGGCCACCAGCTCACACACAACAGTCTTTTTACAGAGAAACACACACACAATTTTGCCTACGTAAATACACGCAAGACGTGTATTTTACGTAGGGCAAAATAAATGTAAAGTCCTGTCGCTACTGAGGTAGCGACAGGAAAAATGAAAAATAAAGGTTCGTTTTTCTTTTGATTTCAAAATAAGTGTCTATTTTTTTACAATTTATCATTATTGCTGTGAGTACTTTACAGGTTACGCACAGTTTCACAGTTCAAACAGGCATTACTCCACAACCACTAAAGCAATTTGCACTAAATTTTGTGTGCATAAACTAGAGCATATGTGCTTTTACTTTGTGTAAAGAATCTAAACAAAAAGTTTTTTAATTGTGACGAAATTATCGAATGTGAATAGGTTTTCAAAACGTCATTTTTCCGAATTTGCGACTTCACTGCTAACTGTATGCTGCATCAACTTTGCTGAAACTTGGCAAAAATATTTGCCTTGAAACATATTTTTAGAACATATAAAGAACAATGACCTATCTTTCACAAAAAAAGTTTTATAGTCGCGCAAAATCGACTGCTTTCGCGACACTACCCCTTAAGTGAATTAAGTATCAAGTGAACGACAGAGGGAATCGTGAATTGTGTATGCACAGTGACAATGATGACATAACTAAAAATGCAACAACATAACAACTACGTACCTTTCAAATTCATCTAGACAGGCTCACGTTAAGAATGCAAATGAGCAAATATTTGTAAATACGTGGACACGTAAATAATACAGTGATACGCAGACAAACATAGGATGAGCATTACAACAAACACAGGATGATCATAACAACAAACACAGGATGATCATAACAACAAACACAGGATGAGCATCAGAGAATCATTACGTGCACACACTCATGCTCACTTACACCCGCAAAATTACACAAATAAAAATACACACAGACGCACACACAACTCACACTTAATGTCACGTTGATTTCCGCCCACCTCATTCTAAAGAAGCCTACTGCACTGTGGCGCAGCAGGAAAAAGAGCGTATTAATAGAACAGAGCTATTCTCTATTTCTTCTCACGCCCAAGCAGTAAGCGTCAGTGCTAGACAATATACAAGTAGCTCTCTGGGAAGTGGAAACAGGAATGAGAAAAGGTTTGGAGCAGGTGTTCTGTAAGAACGGCTTGCGCAGGTATTTACTTGGATACACTGTAATTATGAATGTAACTAGTGGGTTTACTACTAAGTTGTGTTTCTGATTGTTAATAATATACCTACTAACACTGTGGACTTGTATTACAAATGCAAAGAGATATCCACACCTCAGATGTAACCAGTAGGCTATAGTATGCAAGAAAGGGTGAAGTATTGTAAGTTTGGCTGGCAAACTTATATACTACAGCTACGCCTTAATTTCAGTTGAACTAAATTGAACGAAAACGAAACGAAAACGAAAACGAAAGCGAAAACGAAAACGAAATGCACGAAACTCTAATAATTTCTATTTCGCCCCTAAAGTTGTAAGCCTAGACACTTGATATGATTAGTTTTTAATGGATGAGAGCGCCTGTCTTTTTCTGCTGCCCTGAATATTGCTCTGCTATTTATGTTTGCCGCTCTCAGTCTCAGCTACGTAAATAAATATACTAAACTTTAAAGAAGCATAGCGCCATAAATTTGACAGCTGAGACCGCCTCAGCTGCCAAATTACACAACGAGCGAAAACGAAATCGAAGCAAAGAGCGAAAACGAAACGAAATTGAACGAAAGCGAAAACGAAAGCGAAAACGAAAACGAAATTTTTATCAACTGAAATTAAAGCGTAGCTGTATTATAACTTTGGCTGAATTGCAATTTTGGCTGCGACGCATGAAGGGGACGTTGTTCAAACCACCCCCCCCGCGACGTAGGGTTTAAAGTCGTATACCAGATAAGAGAGCAGCTACGTACAACTGTCTTCTGTACAGTGCCTACAATGCACCCGCATGTTCTACACCGCGTAGCACAATTTTTCTGCTTCTAAGGTGTGCATGATGGGCGGTGCGGTGTTGTTGCAGGCTGTCCCGGAGATCAGACGGCGTACGTGGACATGTCGACTGGGTCCCCCCTCGTCTGCACTCCGCCCCCAGTCACCACCGGACCCTGTCCCACCGGTTTCGGCTGTGTCTTCAGTACTTCAGCACAGCGATACCTCTGTTGCGGACAAAGCTTTGGTGCGTTAGCAGCCTGGTCTCGGAGTTTTTGACGGTGACGGGCCAGTCTCAGCTGTGCACTAGGTTTCGGAGTTTTTGACGGTGAGGGGCCAGTCTCAGCTGTGCACTAGGTTTCGGAGTTTTTGACGGTGAGGGACCAGTCTCAGCTGTGCACTAGTGCTGCAGTGATGCCCTGCCCTGAGCCAGCTGTGTTGCGTTGTAGGCTGTCCGTTGAACGCGGCGGGATTCATCAACCCGGTGACGGGCCAGTCCCAACCGTGCAGTCTTGCGAACGACCAGTGCCAGACGGGCTTCGAGTGCGTCGTCTCCACCACCCTCAGGGAGCCCATTTGCTGCTCCGCCACGTCAACTGTCTCAAGAGGTTACAGCTGCAAACTGCATGATCACATGTGACTGTATTGAGTCAATAACACAACTACTCCAGTTATTAGCACGTATAATGTTGGGGCCAGTTCGGGTTTCATAAGTAGGCCAGTGGCAAGCTCGCTCTCATGAACACAACACAGTTTAACTTATTTTGTTGATTCTGCTTTCAGTCCCTATGAAAGTTGAAAGCTGAAAGTTTCAAGGCTATGTGAGGCTCACAGCGCTCAGTAATAGCCAAAGCCGGGGGCTAAACATTTAGGCTTGGCGAAACCGGTGGGGCTTCCTGATTTTAAAAGCGGGGTCTTCCATACGGGTTGGGCTTGACGGACACTGACGAAAAAAGGGCCTAAATTAGGATAGGCGCAGTCGGGCGCGAGTAGGTAGAGTTCGCAAGCGGGTCGTTCGGGTAAGGTTGGGCCTTCTCGGGTGGAGTCGGGTTGAGATTTCCCGACCCGCGGGTTGAGCGGGTCAGTTCGTGTCCATAATTTGGATATAGATCCTAAATTTTGACGATAAATGTTGCCATTTTGACTATTTTCTCCAGCTAATGGACTCTAGCAAAATGACTATTAGACTGCAAATTCGCGGCGCGTATGTATCGCCTATGTACATATCACGAAAAACTAATAACAAACAAGCACGTCTTGCGAGTAAAGTTAAACCAATTTTAGATAGAATTTGTTGCGACATGCTGAGGTACAGTGCCGAGGATATTCTTCGAATATAAAACGCGGCAACAAATTTTTCCAAGTCAAGATTTGTTTACATATCAAGCTGCAACTTGCTTTATGTTCGTCCTTGTATCAAGTTTCCTACGCCGAAACCAATCAAATACTGAAAGCCAAGTTGCGTGAAAATTGCTTCGTGTAAACCCGGCTTTAGGGTTGATTTACAGCCGTATGCCAGCTGAGCCGCAAAATTACAAAATTAGTTGTACTTGTGTACACTATAAAACTGATTACGAACTTTTTATTC
This sequence comes from Trissonchulus sp. WLG1_4, assembly GCA_030248245.1. NCBI lineage: Eukaryota > Metazoa > Nematoda > Enoplea > Enoplida > Ironidae > Trissonchulus > Trissonchulus sp. WLG1_4. The sequence continues at coordinate 8,153 of JASANF010018688.1, read as the reverse complement.
CTGTTGTGCCACAGCACAACAGGTCTTTAATTTTGATTTTGGGCAATAACGCTGAGCTTGTGTTACAACTGTTGTCTGTGCGTTTGTGTAACCTCAGCTTCAGTCTAACAACGCGGGCGTCACATAACTTTTGCACTGTTTCCCACCTTAGTTTGATACATTCAGTTCAAAATTCAGTGTTAAATTACAAGGGTAGCTTGAAGAAACACATTCACTTGCTGTGCAGTGCCAGTTGAAATCATGGAATGCAAAAAAGGAAGTCGTGGATCGAACCCTCAGGTATCAGATTTAAAGTCGAACGTGCTACCACCTAAGCCAAGCAGCCCGTTAAATTGTTCAGTCATGGAGTATAATTATTGTCATTGATTATCAATGGTTTTGTTGTGACAGTTTGTGGATTGGCAAGCTCAACAAGTTTGACCAAGCAGAAATTAGAATGAAACTGAAACTAAACGCGAACAGCAATTTAGAAAAATACATTTTACAGCAAATTTAGTCATATCTGTTAACCATCAAATTGGACAAAATCTTTGAATTGAGCAAAAGATTTCACACGCATAGACTTAAACATTGTATCCAATGCTTAACAGTGTCGAAATAGCGCAGTTGGGAGAGTGTTAGATTTAAGATGTAAATGTTCTTGGTTCAATTCTCTCGGGTTTCGGTAATTTTTTAAATTCAAGTTTGGTGTTTTTAATAATTCGTTTTGCTTTTCCTGGTTTACTTATTTATACTATTTATAGATTTTATTATTGAAATGTTTAACGTTAAACAACTAACATAGTAACGTATTCGATTTCCAACACTAGTGGTCATGTTTTATATTTACTAGATTATGAACACTCGCAAGTGTTATTTTTTACCGAAACCGAAACTTGTGTGTTTTCCACACAAATAAATAAAGTGTTGTGGATACCTGGGAATTGTTCTCTTTGGGACGGTTCTTTAAAATGGATTGGAATTATTTAAATTTAAACTACCAAACAATTTAAAGTTAAAGTCATGTGCAATATTTTACGCAGTAGCGGGAAAGCTGAAGGCGATAAAAACAAATTTTAAGGAAAGTCGTTTTCTCCATTCTAGGCAGGCACCCGCCCCAGGTCATTATACCGCTGCACAACAGGTTTTAACTGACCTCCGGTCAGTTTACTTAAAAATTAATGCTTGATACTTACTGAAGATTTTGCCGCAGATTGGGCTTGTTCCAAACCCCGTTCGTAATGAGCAAATTCAAAAAAGTTAGTCAAAATACAACGCTAAAACCGCCTTTAAATAGTTCAGACGTTGGCATTATGGTTCAATGGCATCAATAGCCATGCCAGGGTCTGCCAACCACCGTCTTCTGAACCACGAAGTTATCTTGTACTGATGCGCTAATAAACAATCTAGGGAGCATTAGTACTACAGGTTTTATCATATTGCCTACTGCGTGCAAAATTTGAAAACACTTGATAGACATCATAATTTTCCATCGCTTTGCGAGCTTGACTACCATTTATACATTACTCACTACATACACTATTAGTTACTTAATTCTGCATTAGGAAACGAATAAATAGATTTAAAAGTTTCTCCGCTGCAATAAGTTGCAACCGAAGCAGTAAAATCCGCATTTGTAAATTCAGTATATTACAATGCTGGTAAAATTCTGCATCAAAAAACAAACACGTTGATTTAAAATTAGATTTAAAAGTTTCTCCACCACAGATGTAGATCGGGAGGTCTAGGGGTAAGCCCCCCCAGGCTTGAGACACCGGGAGCCCTCCCCTCAAATTTGACACCAAATACTGTAATTGTTAAAAGTTCCTGCATAACAATTATTTGACCTCTTTGCTCTTGCAGCCATTTGCCCTTTTAACTTGCCGAATTGTCACCTTGCAAAAGTCTCTTATGTCTGATACTCTACTGGCCTAGTCCAATCCGTGATTGGACTAAATACTCTACTGGCCTACGACATATACGCGGCGGCTGAGGCCGCTGCGTAAAAAATGACAAGAAAATTTTGTATTTGAGAGTTTGTATAGCGGTTTGACTGTTTCATTAACGCTGCACTATTGGTCAAATGGCGAAGGTGGTGTTGTTAGAAGTGTCTGCACGCAATATCATTGATTCAGCAAAATAATTTCAGTTCAAGTTTCAGTTTTTGTCACTTTTTCTTTTTCAAGTTTCAGTTTTCATTAACATTTTCTTTTTTTCTTTTTTATTTTTCAATGCTAATTCACTATCCGGTGTCATGAGAACATTTGTTTTGCTGAAAGAACTTATATTTTGCAAGTTTAATAAGAAGCCAGCCTTTTGACCAAGTAAACAGACTAATTTCGTCTAAAATCTAAATAGCTCAGATATCGAACTAAAGAGTTAAATTACGTACAAACAAACGAGTATGTAGTTTAGGTAAAAAATCCAAACTATCAGTTAAAACTATTTATTAGGCACTTAAATTATGTACGACGATAGCGCTCAATAAATCGACTGAAAGTTGAAAAGTTTTTTTACCGAATTTAGTATAGTAGAAAAAAATGGAATTTGGAAACATGGTTTGTTTTTGCTAGGGCAGTAGTGTTGAGTGTGTGTTGGTTAGTGTTGTTGTGGTGTTGTGCGTTGTCTTGCTGATTTGCTGTTCATCTGCCAGTGCTGTACTTTGCAATCGTGTCTGTTGTGTATTTTCGGGCGACTCCAATAATCCTGTGGATTTGAAATCTATTGTAAGGCCAATACCAAAACTTGACCAAAAGACAGATTACCAATTGTTTGTTGCTGGGAAGTGGAGGTGGCACGTTCATGTACATACTTATGCATATATAATTGGCAAATTGTTGTGCAGTAATGTTAGGGGTGTTACATAAAAATTGTTGCTATTATTATTATATGTATTATAGCATTACATTTATTGTATCTATGATATGTCCCAATGTGCTGGCGATTCAGTTCTGGTCTGCTCACAGTCGCCAATCAGTTCACCATTTTTTAAAACAGTGCAAATCTCCAGATCACTTTTTAATCTTGGATGACCTGGAAGCCTGCTGAAAATTCCAAAGCTACATATGTCTGTATGTAGTTTTACTAACTTGACTACACTTATACGTACATAATACATATTAGCCAGCAATTAATATTTGATCCCTGAAGTGATAGATTTCTAACTGGGGTACTGGCACAAGCAAATCTGTGCTCTTTTTTTCCTGTAATGTGGTGACTAAGGGTATTATCCAAAATTGCATTTATCGGATTAGATTTAACTTTATTTCGTCAATAACTCAGAGTCAGTTAAACGTACATAAGTTACTAAAACTTGGCACACACCGAGACAATGTATGTAAGCCATGTAGGACAAAATTTCATAATAATTTTGTGGTGTGTTAATAGCAAAATTAATTTAAATCAAATCCGTTAAAACCTATTTTGGATAAGGCCCTAAGTGTGCGTTGGGTTGCAGAAGTGTGTCCGGTGGGCACCCCCCTGCCTGGCGTGTCGTGCGACGCGGGCAGTCCCTGCCAGCCGGGCTACCAGTGCACCAGCGGACTCAAGGGACAACGCTGCTGTCCCACCCAACGTATGTCTTCACTCAACAAGCACCCACTTTTTCAAAACAGGCAAAAACAAACGTGCGTGTAAAGGCCAGCTAGCAGTGACTTTGCACAAAAGGTCACCATAGGCTCACTAGATCTAGATTATGCATTATGATTATTGATTGATGACCATCCGCACTCACACGCCAAAAACACAGTATTTGAGGCCATCACCAGAACGATAGCTTCTAGGTTCTTTAAGAAGAATGGCAGAATCAAATGGACTATCAAAATACTGAGAAATTTTTATACCACATACACACATATGGCAACAATTTTTTTAGTCCGCATTAGCCCTTAGTTCTAACTGTTTTCGCTGACTATAATTAGATGTATACTCTTCCTTTTTCTATGCTTTTCTACTAGAGAGTACAGACCTTAGGGAAAGTGACCTTATATGTACTCTTAACAAGTTTACCATTCCAAGAAGGGTATTTTATGCTACTTTGCCCTCAACCAAAAAAATACATGCATTTATGCAATTTTGCAGTGTGACTTGATTTTTTTCCGCTTTGGTCCCAAGCACTTTTAGTGGTAACGTTTTGAGCCCTGAATGAAGCGTGGATTGTGGCTGTTGGACATTTGTTTGTTTGAGAGAGCGTCTGCCAGATGCCCCTGAGCGCGGGCTCTGTGTGTGTCGGCGAGGGCGGGGGCGAGCGCTGGTACTTCGACGTGGGCACCGGCGTCTGTCGTCCCTTCCGCTACAACGGCTGTCGTGGCAATGCCAACAACTTTCTCAGCCAGCTCGACTGTCACAACTTCTGTGCTCGTGGTATGTCTCCAAGTGACTGTGGTTCTGGACTGCAGGACTGTTGCAGGTGCCGTTTTTACTGAGATGTTGTTGTTGCAGGTCTGTGCCAGTTCGGCGGTCCGCTGATGTCAGGTTCCCAGCTGCGCTACTGCTCTGGCGAGGCCAGCCCCTGTCCCCCGACGCACACCTGCTCCTCCCCCGGCTACGGACCCTCCAGCACCAAAATATGCTGTCCCACACCTGGTTAGGACACGCACAACCTAGGCTAACCTTTTGCTTCTGGCTCATCCGCATTGCTCAATATATCTCAGCCACTACAGAAGACAGTGTAGTAAAACAGTATTTTCCATCATAGTGTATAATACATAGTATGATTTTCCATCATATACAATAGTTTGACTAATAGGCCGTCAATAGTTTGACTGCAAAGTTATGTCAGCGACGCTGATGTTTTGACAGCTTACTGATTTCACTATGCCGTAAAAGTATATTTTTTAGACATTCTTAGTAAATGATATTGCACACAGATATTTGCACACACACCTGTGAATATTTCTGTTGCTGATGTTTCAGAGGTTGTATGCAGCGCTGGGTTGGACACGGGAACGCCCTGCAAAAGCAACGGGTTGTATTCTGCGGTCAGGTATGTGCAAGAACAGGTGTCTATTTGGTCTCCCCGTAGTGTAGCGAATAGTGCTGGCTATTGCGGCATTGCGTGTTGCAGATATTGGTTCGACCCGAGCAGCAAGCAGTGCCAGCAGTTCCAGTATGCGGGGTGCGGCGGCAGCGACAACAACTTCCCCAACCGAGACGACTGTCAAAGCTTCTGTGCTGCCTCTGGTCTGTTTGGCACAATTAGCACACACGGCACTCTCTAATGCGCTGGCACACCTAGCTAGCTTCGTGCTGTCCGTAACAATCTTTCCATGCGCACACACCTTGGGCATACTGCTCTGTCTCCCCCCAGTCTAACAGCCGCAAGCATTAACGGATCCGAGTTATATGGTGCACAGGACGACCCGAAGAGTTGAAAATAGGGTTTTTCCCCGCACCACTACACACTAAGGGCAACAGTACCAGGTTATCTAGGGCACAAATATATACCTATACCTATAGTTGTGTTTCCACGCTAATAGGTTGCAACAATTATGTTCTCATTCTCAAAGATGTCCTTAGAAGGGGGCAAGCCTCCACCCGATTCCAATTTCGGGGACAAATATACAAATAGTAGAATAGTAGTCCAATCATCCAATAATGTCGGCAGAATCAGTGCTACTGCACTTGTTTTGCGAGACAATCAAATTGAGCATTGACACGCGATTCATTTTAAAATCTGCCGTTGGCCCAATCACCCGCGCTGAAATCTGATTGATTGTTTGGTGCAAATTTGGTGGAAGTTTGGAACGGCAGGTGGTGTGAATTGCGTAGTGAGAATACAAGGTTAGGTGCAAATTCGCACCAAACGTGGAGTTTGGCGGAAGTTTGGTTTGGTGGAAGTTTGGTGCGGGTTTGGTAGTGTAAACTGGCCTTAACAGTCTTGCCCCCCGGACCGCAAAACTGACTAATATGTAGTATTAATCACAATCTCTATCAGTTTTACCACCACCAAATTTGAACTGATTAGTACTCGGCTCGCTGGGTCGTTTCCTGGCATTACAATACAAATTTATAACGGGGTCTAAAATTTACAAGTTATCACTTGTTTCTAGCCAAATTTTCAGAGCCCCCTTTTGACTGAGCAGAACTGGTTACCCCTGCCCTGTTCTGTGCTGTTGCAGTGTGCCCTCTCGGCAGTCCGTTGCGCGCTAGCAGTGGCGTCCTGTTGGAGTGTCCCACCTCCTCCCAGTGTCCCGCCGGGCACCAGTGCGTCTCTTCTGGATCAAAACGCTTCTGCTGTCCTTCCCCCAGTAAGGCATAACCACAACTGTTGTCAGCAGTCTAAGCTTCAAGCTTTCACCGCTGTTTTGTTGTGCATGTGAATAGTATCCTACGAGACTTAATGGCTGAGGTAGAGTTGCAAGCAGTCTCGACATCGACGCCAACCACCGGAAAAGGCGTCTTTAATTCTTTATTTTTTTAAAACAGTCTTGCGCTTGCCTTTCATTTTATTGTCAAACTTGGATGGCTATAATTATTGAGAGCATAGATGTACATGAGGGATGGGGAACATCAATCCTCTACTATTTGTGTAGTCGGTCCCCCACCGCCAGGGGCGGACCATTCTTCTCTTTGACACCCAAAAATGCTCCAATATTAAAAAAATAACGAAAATGATATACATAGCAAGATAATCCGAAGTCAGCGACTGGCCACCTCCCGCGCCGATTGCTCCCTGATCTGTGATTACGATGAACTGTAAACATGCATAACCTGGCTTAATGTCATGAGTTGTATGTATGGCGGTGACAACTGAGAACTCGTTAACTTGCCACTGGTTGTTAAAGTCCTAGCAAGTTCGCATGCCGTTCGTGCTAGTTAGTTAGCTACGCCTTACCACATACATTACATATGTATACAGATTTATGGTTTTCACGTTTTTCTACACTATATATCTTGAAGCAGAGTGCCAAATTGATCCCTGAGATAAGCCTGGAGTGGTATTGCAGACTCGGTGTGCTTGGAGGCAGTGGACCCCGGCCACCCCTGTTCCCCCCAGCAGCCCCCCTCGCCGCAGTGGTACTTCGACTCCTCCACTGGCTCCTGTCAGCGCTTCACCCACTTCGGCTGCGGGGGCAACAGCAATCGTTTCCCCAGCCCCGACCAGTGCAACAGCCACTGCAAAGGCGCCCAAGCCAGCACTCCAGGCCGCCAGGGTATTCAACTCTACACCTAACCCCTACCCCTTCCTTTCTAATCCGCATTCCCTCATCGACACTATATAAGCCATGTCTGTGATTTATATTAACTGCCTTCTAATTGTTGCTAATGCCAGATAATTGTAACACATTGTAATGTAATGTAATATTATTTAATGTAAGTGTAGCTACATATTTTGCTAACTATCGCTCCTGCTACTAATTATTTATGAATTAGTGTTTTTTTTATCAGTTCAATTAATGTTCTTGATTTGCTTATTATCATTTCCTCTCATACTGTGTACTGCATGTAATTTTGTTTAGTTACATTAAATATGCTTTTGATTTGTCAATTTTTACTTTTGTTTTTGTTGCTCTGTAGCCCGTTTCAATAAACTCACAGGCTCACAGGCACAAATTTGTGGGCCTGTGACCTGTGGCCACAGGTGCCTGTGAATTCCGTTTCAATATGCATAAAATGCTGCCTATCACAGGCCACAGGCACAGGTCACAATTTCACAGTAGACGTACGCAATCTGACTGCACGCTTGCCAGCAAACGCACATAGGTACGGTGTTGTGTGACAGCATGGCTGTTATATGCATCTTATATGAGTTAAAATTTTTCAATTAAACGCTCTAGTTTTGGTTTTCATTGGCATTTAGGTTTCAATTTTACAGGAAAAATTGTAAAACTTTGTTAATACATCAATTTTCCAACATAAAAACTTTTGCGAAACTTTTATAAAAGCTATGATTATTGCATTAAAATACTCTTAAATGCAACAAATACACTAGCGAAGGAAGTTACATTAAAACCCAACTACAAAAAGTTCCAGTACAGCATAAATTATCTATATTGGCGCCCTCACACTCTCACAGGCCACCAGTAGCCCGTTTCAATAAACTCACAGGCCCACAAATTTGTGGGCCTGTGAGCCTGTGCCTGTGAATTCTGTTTCAATATCTCACAGGCACAGGTCACAGCTCACAGGCCACAGGCCACAGGCACAGCGAAATTCATATAACGCGCATATAA